>CEMU01568324.1:48947-65839 GCA_900068965.1 Calocybe gambosa
AAATACCATCATGCGACGAGGACCGTCCAGTGGGCGTATGCTCCTGACACCAGAAACCATGTTATTATTACAGTGTTACGCCTCGAATCATCTGCCTCCTACATATATCTAGACAGTTAACCAAAAGTTAAGTTACCAATACTTATGCCGTTATATGGGTGTAATCAATATAATCTAGTGATACATATTTGGATCCTTTTGTTCCCAAGTACACTAAGGATGAGCGAGGCCTGGGGAGGCCGAGAAGTGGTGATCGCCAAAAGAGAGGGTGTATAGAATGTCTCTTAAAGTAGATATCCCATGAGAGCTAGGAGGAACAGGGAGACTAGCAATCCACCAAAGTGTGCTTCAACGCCCAGGAAGGAAGCAGAGTTGCCGATGACGGTAGATCCATTGACAAGATCAACAGCCGGGTTATTCATGGTAGCATCGGCGTCGTAAGTATACCCTGTGACGCCCGGCAGGCGGGACGAGGAATCAGCGCACTTGACCGTAATTGATTGTACCGTGGCGGAGAATTGGCCATTAGCAACATAATCAGGATCTTGCCAGTTAATCATCCCTAGAATGATGTCCAGTAACCTGGATGACCACACAGATGGAAAGATACGCACCTCCAGCCCATTGGACTGTTCCAGCAGCGGAAGTCTCGATTCCAGCGGGCCAGAGCCTACGCCAAGTGTACCATGAGTATCTGTTTATAAAAAAAATGCAACATGCATACGAAAGTTGGATACGGGAAGGCGTGCTTGGGTACCGATATACACCAGTGCTGTCCTTGGTGTCACCTCGGTTGACAGTGCGGACAACCTGACCGTCGATCAGAAAATTTAGCTGTTGGGGTTGCCAGTCTATCTAGAGGATGGGTGGGCGTCTATAGGTGAATGATCTGAAGGGGAAGACGACGTACAGTGTAGTCATGGTAGTTGGTAGATGTATCTGTAAGGCCTTTTTGTATGTTTCCATTATTAGCCTCACCGACAGCTTAAAGTAAAGGTGACTAAGAACCGGTGATCAGAACCAGCGATACAAATTACTCACGGACATAACCCTGCCAGAAGAAATTGGTCTGAGCTTCAGATGTCCGACTGCCGGGGAATTCCCAATCAATCTCATCCTTGATACCGCTCATGGTAATGAATGCGGTGACAACTCCATTCCACCGGCTGGTCTTTACTAAAGGAAAAAAAAAACATCACGCTTGGCGAACCGTTAGTGACAAAGGGCACCCACGTTTTGCCGTGATAGTTCCATAATGAACATAACGAGTTGATGACAAGCGTGTACCACCGTTGGACTTGGTAAGGATCATTACAAGCTCTCCACCAGTCCCAGATGAATTGGTACTAGTGATATTACCTGCGTCGAGTACCCAACCTATGGAGCATATTATTCAACGGGGTATGTACCTCATCAAGAGAAAAAACATGCGAAATGGTTCGGCTTTTCCGTCGTAAGGATTTTGGGGAGTGGGATAATATATTTCTGCTGGGTTGAACGTATCCTGACAAAATAAGCATTAGACAGACGTTTGAAACACATTATAAAGCTCAGAAAGATCACCGTTCCATCTTGACAGACTGGACTTGGCTTGCAAGATCGGATAGAATTCGAAGACAACGGATTACATCCACCTAAACAGAACTACACATAGTTTCTTTCAGCGTTGATGCGCGGATACGGTTCTTGGTGACACGAACATAACTTGCACCGCAAAAGCCGTATTCACCTGAAGTATGATGTCAGCTATTTGCAGAGATACCTCGGAATATTCTTACTACAACACGGAGCAGTCTCTCCACATCGATTCGTTGCATTGCTATGACGTTTTGAATTTTTCGCTTCCTGTCGAGTTGCACCATACGCACCAAGAGGAGTCCTGTGCTCTCGATCCGCCCGACAAAAGACCCAATAAGAGGGAGTATAGTAGCGCCCGGTGAGAATGCATGAAGAACGAGCGGCAAATTGAAAGAAAGTGATGGATAGGATGTGTCAAGGTTTTATAGTTTCATAGCCTTCGATCAAGCCTGCTTTTGCGAGTTTGTGTAGTATTGTTTGTTGCCAAGGTGCTTGCATGCCGCCGTGCCGACTCCAACCATCAATCAAAGTGTAAATATCATATAAACAATGACCACCGCCTCCGGAACCATAACTACATCGGTTGTATACTGTACAGCACCCGTAGCCATGGAACATATTCAATTATCTCTAATTATTGACACCGATAGCAATGTTGTTTATAGACCCAAGCATTCCATCAAAAAAACAAAAAACAAAGCCCTACAGTCGCTCCCAAGACGTAGGCGTTGTACAGGTTGTACAGACGTTAGTGTCGTAAACATCCTGTGTTTGAGCCCAAGGTCAAGCAGATTCAAAGGCCCATCTGGTTAAAGTGGACTTGAGCCCGGCCGAACTTTAGAGCCGACTGATACCTAGAGCCAACAGAATTAAAAGCATCACATAGACGAGGGCGTTGCAAAGAGGAAGGTGGTGGCGCACGGTATCCATGTTCGCGATCGTTTTCAAGATAAGGATAGACAAAATCAATACACCCAAGCAAGGGCTCGCGATCAGCAGAATCAAAACTACGAGGAATATTCACGTCATGATGCAAAGCCTCCGAACTTAAAGCACGGTCCTTCAAAAAAACAAAATGAGCGGCAAGTTGGTATCCAGCATATTGTTGTCCGTGGAGTGTTTCCTTGGCCTCTCGAGCTACGTAGGCTGATCCATACTCCACTAAAACCGACGTGCTCCCGCTCGACATGCTTTCAACAACGCTGAGCGTCTTGACAGGACCAAAGGGACAGAGCAAAGGGTCTAGGTCGTGAGGCTGAGAGAACAAGAGCTTAGGCAAATCCGTCACGAGCAGCGTAGGTGAAGGAGCTAGACTCAGAACCAAAGATCCCAGCTTATACTCGCAGTTGCTAACCGAAATCATAGAGCTAGCATCTGGACTTCTTTGGGACATAATAAACGGAGAGCTAGGAAGGCGAGGAGTGTCAAGAGAAAGGGCTCGATCGCCCCCATCGAGAAATCCTAGCAGATAACGACCAATTAGCAAACATGCCTAGGACCATGTACAGAGGAGTACCTTTGGACCGTTGGACAACAGCCCATGATACATCGAGGGTAAGACCCCTTTACTTTAACTTAGCACGTAAATCTGTCATACTTGTCAAATAACGCACTTGAACTGAGTTTGACTAAGAGAGGTCATAGCTAATTTCGCTTCTGCATGTGTTGACATAACTACAAATCCACGGCGGCGGGAAGAGTTATCCACCGTAGCTAAAACCACACAATGTACGACCGTTCCATAGTGAGAGAAAAGGTTGGAAAATTCAGCTCTTGTGATCTGCGTTATAGGCATGTACGTTGTTGAAGGGTAGAAGACTCACTTTGTGAGAGCAAACGGCAAGCCCAGCACGTACAAATTTCTTCGATCATCAATCCGCGACTCCATTGCTCCGTCATTCTGAGAGTAAGCAATCGAGTTCATGATACTGAAATCCAGGTAAGCGAATTGTAACAAAGAGTCGCATTTACCCGTGGCGCCACATTGGAAAACAATGTATGCGCGATTAACTGTTCAAAAAAATTACTACCTACGTTGTTGTTCCGTGGACGAAGCATCCTGTCATACAAAGTGCTTTGCTAACTTGATGTGATTAATTACAGAACGAGGATAGCGTTCGAAAAAGAAAAAATGAACTCAACGAAGCGAAGTTTTGGTCTACAAAAGTGATATCGAGGCAACCGCCCAGGGTGTTTTTATGGTACTGATAGCTTTCAACACCGCCTTTTATGATAAGACAATATTAGCACTTAATGATGCATAGGATCGTAACATATACCAATAAGACTATTTATTAGCGTGGCGACCTTGTTGATATCGACTGGCACGCGGTCTGTCAACGACAAACAAGACAGACTCGAAAACGACAGACCATCTACAGAGAGATTCTCAAATTTGACAACGGTTTTGAGGGTGTTCGTTGCAGCCAGCGAGCTTGAAATTTTCGTAACGGGAATCGGTGTTGACATATGGATAGTTTATTTGAAATAGGGCTCGCGAGTGAAGAGAACAAGATAAAATGTAGTTGGACAACGGCGATCAAAGAAAATCTGCAACCAGGAAATAAAAAACTCGAGAATGGACGATGGTCGCAGGAAGCAAGGAACACGCACAATTCCGATCCGAGCCGCCCAAACAACATCCCTTTTCCTTCTCACGGCCACCTCACATTTTACTCTTACAAACGTGGTTCAGGATACGCCGTAGCCTGTACATGCTAATGCCTTTTCCTGGCCTTAATCACACGCGCTGGACGTGAAAAATTCGAGCGGTGTTAAGGCTTCCGATAACGCAAAATTCTCTGGCAAAGAAGGCGTTCCCAGTACCAATCTACACTCGGGTCTGCTACCGCCTTCCGAGAATTCGAGAGGTGTACCTACTTTGTCGCATTATCTCCCATGCCCAGAACAAATGGAAGTACTGAGATCTGCGTAGTACGAGGCGAGTTGTGCCGTAATTCCAGTGCTCTGACCCTAACAAAACTTTCCTGCGCGACTCAAGACAAACTTCAAGTATAGCGTTGGAAACACTAAACATCTCTTTTAGGCCAAGAAGACAACTTACCCACTACATTCTACTAGTGTAGTCAACGGGGAATGGAAGTGCGACGTAATCTCGGCCATATTATATAGTTACATTCCAAGCACTATTTGAAGTCTCTTCTTGCCCAAAAATGACAGAGTTGATTCAGTAATGCTGTCATGGTACCCGGTCTCGACTTCCAAAACCCGTAGTCTAGACACCTCTATGGACGATACTTCTCCGTGGGCGACAGCAAAGAATCGCTCGATAAGCTCCTTTCGATGAGCGAGGATGTATAAAAGCGCAAAGTTGCAAAGTCAGCCCTCAATCCAAGTCCTTGTACTGCGATTACAATACTCTCGAAGTAAAAGATGTTGGCCCGTATTTCTGCGCTCTCTGTACTCGCTCTTTGTGCTTCGGCGACCACACTTCCTCGTACCGATACTCAGCAGTGCAATCCCGGAACGATTCAATGCTGCAACAGTATCAAAAAGGTAGCCTGACCAATGCTCGAATATGCTCCTACTAATTGATATCATTATACTTCAGTCAAGCGATCCAGGTCTCGGGGCTCTTGCTGCTCTTATAGGCCTTACGAACTTGACCGACCTTGTTGGCTGTGAGTCTCTTTTTTATCCCACACATATAGATTTAATATCATTCTTCAGTGAAGTGCAATCCGCTCAACGTCGTTGGGATTGGGGGTAACTCCTGGTATACTCTTACGTTAAATTTACACGTAGCGAATCTAAGAATGATTAAAATATAGCACCTCCCAAGCTGCCTGTTGCACTGGCAACACCTTCGTGAGTGCACTAGCGTCTTCAGTCCACAAATCACTGCTTATGAGCCTCACTAGAGTGGCCTTATCACGTTAGGTTGCAGCCCGATTAATCTCAACCTCTAAAAGCGATAGGTAGCTCCGAGTCGAACTTTACAAAGCGCAGTGCATGTTGTGTAGAGGTTACCTGTCCCGCAAAATATATTATTACTGCATCGTTCTTTGAAAGATCTCCACTTAACCTTGAAGCCAAAACGTCAATTCCTCTTTACAGAGCTTGATACGCCACACTCTTGATCACGCAGTTTACGTAAGACATGCTTTCTTGAGTAAATCTTTAAGCTTCCCTAATCGAGGAACGCAAACGATCGGCAACTCCTAGCGTCTTTAAGCTATGAGATCTGAGTCTCAGTCGGGTGCATTGCCAATTCCTTATAGATTTATAACAGACTCAAAGCATTGATTAGGGCTAGTGCAAGCTACGACGACTGATAGCAAAAGCTGGACGCACCCACTGGCACAAAGAGCGTGATGAAGGGAGTAAGTTAGTGCATTTCAAGTGTGGTATCTATACCAGTTGGAAATATTATATCCTGAGGCAGTGGTCTCGAGTATATTACAAGTGTATCCTTGTAAAGCTTACTGTCAGGTGAAGATGCTCAAGGGCGTACGATCCTTGTCTCCTTTGGTTCGCTCAAGGTAGGGGCTGCATGACGCGTCGAGAATTCGACAAGGACCTCGTCTATCTCCTTCCCATGCATTTTTGACCTCGTAGAACGGCCTGCATACCGAATGTAAAACCGGAACCGAAGTAGTGAATATATCCGCGCGAGCCTCTAAAACCCACACACGGCGGGGAACGAGGTATGACAGTCTCGCACTCAACAAGCATTATATATATCTGGCTGTGACTCCTTACTATAATTGCATAGCACCCATCGCGGTGCAAGGCTCTTACATATGCAATACAGAGCGCCTTCGCTTTGAGCGATGTCTGTCGCATCAATAGAATATTTCTCATCCATTGATAGGACGAGAGATGTCTCCCGGCGTCAATCTCTATTTGATGCGGATCTACATTGAGACTCAAGTTTTGATCCACAGATATTCAAGTCCATTGATATTCGATGACAAATCAGTCAAGTCTTATAGCTTAGACACTGATAGACGCAAGATTCGTTGCCTCACTGAAAAGCAAAAATCAGTAGAAGTATGGGCCAAGGCAGCAAGCTTACGCTGCTGAGATAGAGAATACAGTCCCATGCCTAGGACTCGCAGGAAGGGTGTACCCGTTGCTGAAGGTCCACGCACCAGAAGTAATGTTACCTAGTGCGGAAAACTTGTCGATACAAAAATCTTTGGAAAAACAGAAAGGTTTACCGGTTTCGAACGGGACATATCCCTGCGGAGAGATATCATCCATCCAAAGGTGCCATACGCCTGAATATACATTCGACAAGAAAATCAGTGGCCCCTCCACATCCCCAAACTGACTCTTTGCAATATTTCTCGTAACCTCTGTCCATGTTCCGAAAAGTGTCTTGCTCTTCTGTTGTAAAATGATGCCCTCAGTCTTGCTGAATCGGTGATAGTATCCCGTTGCCGAATCGAATGCAACGGTAGTATCAATGATGCTGGTGCCGCGATCTATCCAAACCTGTGGTGCAGAGAATGTCTTAAAGTCGGTAGTAGTAGCATAGAGGATACGCGAGTATGTACTGCCAGTATGTGCAGTGTCAGAGGAGGAGAAGATATTGGAGGCCCAATAGAGGACGAATTTCTTTTGGGCAGGGTCATAGGTCGCCTCTGGTGCCCAACTCATACCAGCCTATAAAACGCATCGTTAGACACTATCAAAGAGGGAAACAATACAACATACGGTAGCAGGGGAGACCTTGACAAGTCTCTGAGCTGACCAATTCTTAAGATCTGTGGAATCCCAAACGCTGAGCGACAAGCTTCCCTTCCTCCCAGCTTGATCCCAGGAGAGTCCAGATCCGTACATCTTCAAGTCGGTAGCAATCAGATAGTACTTGCTACTATTAGGATCACGAATGATGAAAGGGTCGCGGACGCCTTTAGTTCCCAAGGTAGATGTGAGGACTGGGCGACCGCCATTGACTTCGGTCCAGGAAACTGGCGAGTTTCCTTTGCTCACGGCTGAAAGGTACATTAGAATGCAAGAGATTGTTAATCGAATAGGGTGAGATATTACCAAAGTAGATCTGTTCGCCTATACGATTCCATTATTAGCGAGGCTCTTGTGCACAAGATTGGGAAACCTGCCATCGGATTTGCCTTCGCCAGTGAAGTAGACGAAGCCATAGGCGGCGCCAGTCGCCTACCGGAAATGGTAGCTTCAATATGATGCACTACGAGGAGAGAACTTACAGTCTGACGAGGCTCAAGTGCCGGTGAGCTGGTAGTCAATGCAGCAAACGAGGTAAGCAAGCCCCAAAATACAGCTCTCATCTCTTTCAGTCAGCTACGTACCTTTACTGTCACGAGCCTTATATGTCGACGAGAGCAGATCATGGGATAACACTGAGCGGGATGTCTCAAGCCGCCGGTAGAGGATAGACCGTTTTGTGAGCAGAGAAATTCTCCGAGGCGGGCCGATCGCCGTGAACAGACAACATCTCAACGGAGAAATGTTTTAAATTCATAGTCCTTGTTAGTGGCGAAGTTGACATGAGTGTTTTGAACTAAGATGGCCGATGTCAACGATGTTCAACTTGTATACAGTAGCACGAGTTCGTATGGGAAACGGCTGAACTGAAAAAAAGCCCGGTGATATCCTAACATGTAAACAGCACTACGTCGTCGTTCTTTGGCGTCGATAGTATCTCACGACAAAAACCACCAAAACTCGAGCGCAAGGAACGACAGACGGCTACGGGTTTCATTGATGACAACTTTACGAGCCAAAGCGATATGACACGAGGTCGGCGGGTGATAGGACGCATTATAGACTAGATACTTTGTTGACGAAGGAACGATGGAAACAATGTAATAACAACGAGTTGAGCCTGGTGAGTCAATTGCGACTGGAGTGTGTACAACGGCAGCTCACGAATGGAATAAGGAATGTCAGCTTTTTTCATCCCAGCGCTCATAGGTGTCGTTCTCTAAGCTTTCCTTATAAGCCTCATCCACGGCTACGCACAGATCGTCCAGATTCGCCAAAGCGTCTGTGAGGGCGGTCAACGATGATAACTTGTCTGGTAACCACTTTGTGAGGACGATAGGGTCATGTCAAGAATGGGAGAGATGATACTTGCCGTACATCTGTATTCGGATTTGTATTACGTTTTCGGAAGGATGGGGAGCACTAGATCATCATGTCAGAACGGAAGAGATGTTGCCAAGTCGATCAAGACATAGCGGGTACAGATGTGTGCGGGGATGCTGGGAAATTATGTTACGGCGAGCTTGTACCATATTTGAATTTGTGAATACAATAGGAAAGAAATCGGCTCATATATGACGGGCGTGTGTATATCGAGCAAAGCAAAACAAGGGTATTCATTCACCTATAGCCGCAAAATTCCACCTTTGGGCTATATGGCGGGAGTTGAGAACAAAACAATCGCTTAGAGCTTCTGGTTCTCTTACTTTTTCATGAGCATATATCGTAGAGCGTTGCCTATTGTATGTGTCTCATCGTAGATCTGGTAGGTCGCGGCTGACAGGTCCGGCTCAGAGCCCTTCATCTAGGCGAGGAGGGACAATTGTAAGTTGCCAATGTTGTAACGCATACTTATTGTCGCTCACTACTGTGATCTTTTTTATTGCCTCTGCCATAGTAGATGGTACTGAATATAAAAACACGTGACCACGTGATCATTGAACAGATGATGAACAAAGAAAGCCTTTAGGCGATGACTGGAAGTCAAGTGGAATAGTAGTCGGGGACAATAACGATATATATANNNTATATACGAAAAAAGAGATTTACAAGCAGTACAGTAATGAAGAAACAATGAACGGGGACAGGTGTGCAAACAAGGAGCAAACAAAAGCTGCCACCTTTGTTTAGAATTTACACAATGCAAGTCAGGGTTCTCGCTTTGAGACGTATAAAGTATCTCTTCTCCATGCTTGACGTTCTCGGCAGACTCGTCCATTCCCCCCGTTTGCTCTCCCTTGTCTTGTCTTTTCTTTCTTTCTTTCTTTCTTTCACATCCAAATACCCATTCTTATCGTCAAGGCAGGCCTTTAATAACCCAGGTGGTCTAATAATTCTTCAAAACCTAATGGTTGCCATCTCATCTCAACGTCCAACTCTTCCTCCTTTGCACTCTCTTGGGCTTCCTATCCAACCCACGATGCCCATAAAAGCCCCTCACGAAAAAGCTTACGATAATCAAGTAAGTCTTTACTTGTTCATTTGGTTCTCCATTCTGACATGAAGCATCGCAGTCACGCTCACCCTATATTTCCCAATGGTGCCGCGCACGCCAAATATCCACTTCTTCGTCTACGACATCTCGCTCAATATCTCCTCCCTTATTCGACCCCCCTTCATTCAGTCGTAGCTCAACCCCTTCCACAGAATCAGAATCCTCTCCTTCGAGTACTCCAGTCCTCCAAATCTCTCCCTTACCCTCAAGTTCCATCACGAAATTACCCTTTCACCCTCAAAGTAACCCCATCGCTCCATTACGATTCCGTCTCGAACCATGCTCACTTAACGAAGCTCAAGCAATCGTGTATATTCCGCCTCAGGCAGTGCCACATAAGACCCAATCTCACGCTCAGCAAGCCTACCTTCTCATGGGTCCCTCACTACAACAGTTCCGTCATCCCCAAAGACAAATTGCAAAAGGTGCTCGAATTCACCCCTACCGCGTCACACCCAGCCGAAGAAAGGATACGGATGGCCTCTCTAGCCGCCGATCATCAATGTCATCAACCTTGTTTGCACCACTATAACTAATCCCTCTGACTCCTTATTTTACGACACATAACTGGCTACATACACAAGCGATAGAGCCAACTATCTGTATCTATTACAACACCACCACACTGCATGTATCACTGTACAAATTGGGTTCTAGAAGCTGAATGGGGGTGTACATTGTTTTTATATACCATTGTTCTTCTTGTATACCAACAATTCTCGTCATTCTGATTTCCTGTACCATTATTGTTTTCCAAAACATTACCGAATTTTGGACTATGGAAGCTGAATCAATGTCCCAACAAACCTGTCAGCGGTTTGGTAGCTGCTTTCCCAAAAATCGCAACAGGTGCACAATCACCGCTTCCGAAGCCTCTTGCTGCACCCAATGGCCCGCCCCAGGGACAAGTACAAAATCCTCGTCAAGCATCCTAGCACAAGTCTCCTTGCTCATTTTCTCAACCGCACCTGGGAACTGATACACCCCCCAATCTTGGTTCCCAGACAAGAACATCGCAGGCACTTCGACCCGCTTACCAGCAAAAGCTCTCAAATCCTCTCCCCAGCGTGGTTCCGTCATGCACCGATAGTGATTTAGCCCACCCTGGAACCCCGTTTTCGAGTACTCGGCAACATAAACGGCCAGCTCTTCATCGGTTAACCACTTGTTGCTCTCGATCTCCGAAGCGGACGGCGCATCATGCGCAACCGTCTCCGGCATCGTTTCCCCAAGATCCATGATATAGTACTTTGGTAGCAACCCAAAAGAGGGAGCCGAGAGATCGGGAAGGCGGTAGGGCTGGTTATTACTCCAGTCTCCGCTTTTAACATGGAAATATTCCCTAAGAAACTGATGGAGGCCCTGCGGGGGGTGTGTCATATCGGCGGAGGCCTGGCTTGTAGAGTAATACACGGTATAGTGCTTGCGGGGAGGTTTCAAGTTAGCTAAGCTTTCATCAATCGCTTGTATCAGGGATTTAGTGGGTACACCCTTGTCCGGGTGTAAAGGAGGGGACCCAACGAACGCAGCGCTCATCAGCACGACGGATTTAAACATGTCAGGTCTGATAAGGGCACACCACCCCGCGACTGATGAGCCAAAGTCGTGCCCAACAATGGCAGCTACGGAGGTATAATTGAGCGCGTATACTAGCGAAACGATATCGATGACCATGTTTATCATGCGGAAGGACGACAAGTCGTCTTGGAATGTGTGTGTATCGTGATCACCCTGCGTGCTACGTCGCTTAGTGCGGCCGTAGCCTCTCTGGTCTGGCGCTACGACGTGGTAGCCGACTGAGGAAAGTGGGCCCATAATCTTACGCCAGGAATAGGCAATCTCTGGGAAGCCATGGAGAAGGATTACGAGTGGCGGCTGGTGATCTTTGGGCGCGGTATCGGGTAACGCTTCAAAAAAGTGCACTTCTAGATCATTGACAACGAGCGTCCTAGAACTTATGTTGGACGGAATGGCATACCAACTGTTAGAGGACATGAGAGCTCCTGAGCAATGTCGAACCGGTATCGGGTACTAAGACGCCGATAAATAGTAGATCAAATGATGAAACGCTCAAGCTAGGATACACCCAAGATCTTGAAATGCCAGGAGGTTCAGCTATATAATAGAAGTAGAAGCAAATGCACTCGATATTAAAATACGTGCAATAGAGTAACCGTGTATCAAGATAACGTGCAGTATGTGTATAACCGTGTATCTAACTATTTCATGATTGTTCAGTATGTCAGGTATGGAGATAATAAAAATAAGACCGCAAAAAAAAATTTGACATTCCGTGTTTATCGCCAACCCAGAGAAAGAAAATATAATGCAATCACTTCACAATCTCGTCTACTTTCGACCGGTTGATACAGAATCCCTGATAGTATTGTTAGCGTCGTTAGGATAGCCAACGTTCCGTTCCGTATTCACTTACAGGAGTAACCCATGCCTTGCAGCCACAACATACGCCAGCCCAATCATAGTTCCCCAATTTCACTCCGCATTTTGAATTCGGACACACTATTTTGCCTGCAATCTGGCCCGAAGCGAGGAAAGGCTCCATCCACTTCATCTACCGACGCCAACATTTATGGGTCCCCACCTCCCAAAAAAGAACCAAAAAGAACTCACCGGCTCGACAAAATACCCCGAACATTTAGAATTGGCCAAGATTGGGCCGCTCACAGGATTTGAAGTTTTGATATTAGGTTTCATCCCCGTCATCCCCATCCCAGGAGGAAAGAAAGGGTTTTGCATAGTAGCCAGTTTTGGATTCGAGTTGAGCTCTCGCACTAGATCCAATGGATCGATATGTGTCGTCATGAGTGATTCAGTTTCCGACAGTGGGAGCGAGGGCTCGTCAGGACGAAGCGGCGCAGGCACTTCAAACCCTGGTGTTTTGAGCTCCATCACAGGCGACATCACTGCGTTTGACAGTCGACGGCCGAGGATTCTGGCAGTCATAGCCGCTATTCCAGGAGTCACAACTGGGTCGGATTGGGATTTGGGGTCGGACTTTTCGTCGTCGTCACTCTCCAGTGCCGACGTAGACTCTGAGGAATCCACAGGGTGCAGACCATTGGACAGATGGCTCAAGGTCGACTTTTCATTACCCAAAGGCTGGTTTGGCCAATTTGCTGCCTCTGCCTTAACATTGGTTTCCGTGGTGAGAGGGGACATGGTAAGACCGTCACCAATGCCACGAAAGGGTGTGCGATGGGTGGTTGCTTCACCGTTCTCACGGATCGTTTCCACGTTCGGGCGATTTTGGCTCATAGATGAACGAGTCGACCGTGCTGTCATTGAGGGTCGCCGCGACACCGCGGGACTTCTGGTAGCTGGAGTAGCGGGTCCTAATTGGCCGTGATCCAACATATGTTCCCTTGTGGCCAACTCGTGCCTCATTGAGATGTGAGTGAACGCTGACGATCGCGAACATCGATACTTACCTACACATTTTACATCTTATTCGTCTGCGCGGGTATCCTGGGGTATTGGGGACAGAATCCGAAGGTGTAGGGGGGTATTTTGCGAACATATTTGTCTCAGGTGGTGAGCCATCGCCGTCTATGATAAAGGTTATCGATGCAAATCTTTAGGGCAGACTAAAAAAGCCTGACTCATCACTTCTTCAAGTGCCCTGTGCATATAGTACATGCGAGTCGGTTTGTCTCTTTTGGAGATCTTGTGGTGAGCTTGGTGGAATATCTCTAATTGTCGAAGGAAGTTTTCGTTAGGCCTGAGACAATTTAGCCGAGGGAGGTGTGTTTGATTCTATCCGCACTCACTCGATGATAGGGCGCACTTCCTTGATTGCCTGAAGAGCAGATTCCGTATCCAGGTTCTTGCTGCTCATAAGATAGGCAGCAACTATTGTCGCGCTGCGACCTAGTCATGTTAACAAGACTAAGAAAATGAATGTATGAACTATCACGTACTGACACCAGCTTGACAATGTACCAGCACACCACGTCCCTTATCAAGTTCAGCTTGAATAAAATGGATTGAGGGAAGCAGATGCTCCAATATATCGGCATCCTCCGTATCATCAAGAAGCACTTGATGTCGAATGAAAGTCTAGTTTGCGGAAAGATAGAAATAGGTCAGTTGTATAGGAGTCATGACGGAAGCCGGCACCTCTTTGATTGTAAGTCTACCACGCATGGCTGATAGTATGCTGTAGATTCCACGAGCTCTAAGATTCTCCACGTCTAGGGCGCTGGCAAGATCTCCAATCCATAGGCCTGGCGTCACCTCGTCCATCGACATAATTGCAACAAATGCGAGTCGTAGGGTCTTGTTGGTTTAGGTAACAATGAGGAGTTGTGGAACATCTGTCTTAAAGGGCACTGCGTTTGACTGAAAATAGATAAGCCTATAAATTTCCAACTCCGGCAACCCACGATCTGGCTTCAGAGTTGAGCCTTATCCAAATAGTCGTCGCATCTTGCATTGCCTTGCTCGGAAATCACCTACGGAATAAAAATGACCAGTTCGAGATACTCTCGAGATAAGCAGATCATCTGGCCTTCAGGCTTCAGGCCCCACCAGATGTGATCTATGATGTATGATGACTACGTGCTATTCACAACAACGTATGGCACGACGCCCATCGGCGGGAAACGGATCAGCTGCGTACATACAATAATACAAGTGGAAGTAGTTTAATTTGCAGCTTGATATTAACATAAACAAGCGCCGAGTAGACCAGAGTATATCAACGATCAGCCACATGAATATGTTGAAAGAAGCTGGGATGAAGAGGAAAAGAGAAGAGATGGATGAACAGGGAGTGAAGAAATCGAAGGTTGTAAGTTTCGTTTGATCCCTCACGGTCTTGTAAAACTTCCGCACGCCGTATGGTATCTTTTTCTTGTCGCAATCATGTCCGGCCGTAGCCGGCACTTCCAAGTATCAAATTCAAAGACACACATATCAACATGAGCACGGGCGTTGAGAACAATGGTATATAGATTCCGTTAGCTAGCACAGATTTAGCTCGAGGCAAAGCTAAGCATTATCAAGCATTAACATATATACAGCTGTACCGAATGTATTCACGTACCGCTTGAGACCAGCGCTATCGCCATTAAAAATGTCCTGATCGCCAGGGTTGGGCCCTGAATCTGCGTACTGCCAGAACGTTGTGAAACTGCACATCCAGCTAAGCCCAAATAGCAATAGTCGGTAGTTCAAACACTTACGACCAGCCGGCAGGAAGAGTGCCAATGGAGGAAGCGTATCTAGCGATCCACAATGGGTTCGTTGTAGCAAACCCATTGTTGTTGCCCGTGCATGTCGTCCACCAGTCAGTAGTACTGTAGATGACTGACAAAACACGGTTTTACCAATTTTTTTCCGGTCAGAATATCATTCGACTGACCTGGAAACCTTCCAGTCTTTGACTGGTAGGTATTCGAGAAGTCACGAATCCAGGCAACCATAGCAGAAGCGCTCAGACCATAACAAGTTGCGCCATAAGGGTTATCTAAAAATGGGGCATCAGTGAAAGCTCATATTCATAACAAGTGAACTTACATTCGATATCCAGGGCTCCGGGGAGTGTTCTTCCTGTTTGATAGAAAAGGAGTTGGAAAATATCATGAAGGTAATGCAACATATACGATACCATCAGCTGACCAGCCACCTGTTGGATGGATGAGATTGCAATGGTCTGGAGTGCAGAAGAACATACCTCCATGGGCCGTAAAAAAGTTTGCTTGCGTAGCGCCAGAGGATCTGTCAGGTAGTGCAAAGTGATACCCACCGCGGATAATATTGTTGTTCGTTGCACCACTATACTGGCTGGAGAACTCAGGATTCTGGTAAGCTTAGATCTGGATGTCAGTTAAACAGGCGGAAGTCATTAGTGTGTTAAACCTACTTGTTCCTTCGGTTGCCTTGATGTACGCAAACTCTATACCGTTGGCCTTGACAGTTGCCCAGTTGATATTGGGCTGATGACTAGAGACGTCGATTCCCTGGGGAGCAGCACGTTTGGTTAGGGATTTGAGATCATCTGCTCTAACTATGGCTGCGAGAGCAAGAGTGACGACTGAAAGTAGCCTCATTTGACAACCAGGAAGTTGGCAAAGAGTAATTCACAACAGCCACGTCTTTATATCTCGAGGGATGTGCTCGGAAGCAACAAGATCCGTACAAAGCCATATGGGATGGTAATATCATTCTGGGAAAAGATGGTCAGCGAGAGACGTGTCCACTAGGCGTTTGACAAGGAGTGAACTTCGCGATCTTCTAGCCGTCCAACGGAAGGAATGTGTGGCACACGAATAGTGGAGCGAACTGCCAATTTCTCCTGGTGATAGGATAGATAAGCATATAGATGGTAGGAATCTCATGGTTAAGCCGATTTTCTCTAGTTCACTTGCACACATGTAGCAGGGTCACGGGATGAACCTACGTCTTGCTGTGCATTCCAGGCTTCCGAGTTCTTGCGGATACACTAGTCGACATAGCAACCTTCTACTATGATAAAAGTTGGATAGATCACGCCCTGTAGATAGGACAGTAGGAGCTTGTGATCAGGAAGATGGAGATCGTGAAAAGAAGTAGACTTACTGCGTGAAGTGAAGATTAGGCGCTGCCAGTAAAATTGAATGTAGAGCTGACTCGAAGGCGCAACTGGCAGACTTGCTTAGTTTGAATTCACTGACAATTTGCTGTGTTTGATTTTTAGCAATGGGCCGAGATGGTCGATTATCTTCAAGACTTCAACACCCATCGAGTGATTGACGCGAGTAAACGGCTCGCGACAGAGTTGTCCGCATGTGCATTCAATTTATTTCTGGTGATATATCAATATACTTGAAACTGACGTGATTCATAGGACACAAATACAATAGGCCAGCGCATGATTTGTGGATCGTGCTTCTCGGGCGCTCCGCTTCCCACAACAAGGGCATTCTAAGGAAAGACGGACCGCACGCGATACTGACGAAAGCAACTGGGGTAGGATTGTCGTGGAGCGAAATAGGTTAATTTGGAATTTTCAAATACCTCCCGGACGTAACCGAACCCCTCACAACGCACGTAAAAAGAACGATAACAATGCGGTAACGTGATATTCAAACTACTGTGCCATTCGATG
>CEMU01568329.1:0-18373 GCA_900068965.1 Calocybe gambosa
CATAAAAAGCGCACAAGAGCTGATATCATTTGTCCCCACCTAATGGCTAGCATTATTTCCACCTTCCGCACGTTTTTAAACCCTCCTTCACCCCAAAACCTGCAAGATGCTTTGGAGAATGCTGAAAAGGCCATTCTTCAGCTTGATGGCGACGTAGATCAAGAGGCTGCTGCTATTCTAAAGGAGCGATATAAAGAGTATACTCCCCTTCCTGTTTTGTAACCTTTCCTTGGGGTTAACCAACACGTCCTCGCAAGGTTAAAAGAGCGCCACGAATACCTTTCAAAGACACGGTCCTTGACGTCAGCTGGCGTATCATCAACGTCTGCGACGGAGGGAGCGAGCAGAGACGTATGTAAGCTTCGCTTTTTTTGAGTGGATAATCGGTCTCATATTCAAGTCTGGGCATGCAAAGACTCCATCCCCCCCGGGAATAGAAGTGGAAGAACAGCCCAGTAGATACTCTTTCTTTCTAGATCACAACTGAAACATAACCTCCCTGCTACAGATGGAAAGATGAAGTGTACGCTGTACCTTATTCCTGGCGACCCATCTGGAGGGACGGAGGTTTTCGAATTTGATCCACCTTCCGAGAACGAGAAAAATCGGATAGAACAAGCATTGAAGATCACCGAGGAGTTTATTACCCTGGCAATGGCGACTATTGCTGATTATACGGATTCGCTTGAGGACCATCAGGTTAACTACTTGTCTGATTCGTATGATAGGTATGTTAGGAATAACCCTGGGCGGTTGTCCCTTTCCGTCTCTACTCTCTGATGTGGGACTCATACCTTTGGAATGCTTTTTTGACATCTAGGCTATCCGAAGACAAGGAGAAGATCGAAGAGATGAGATCTAGCGAATCTTCATCCCCAGCTGCGCTAGAGATTTCCGTTCAGTTATATTTGTCGGACGTATTGAGGTTTTGTCGGGTTGTATTCCTGGTCATCGTAAGTGATGGCAACTCAATTATTGGCCTAATTGCCTGAACAATTTACATTGTCACGTAGAAAGCAAAAGGTGGTGAAGTTCGAGACGCCTAGTGAATGCTGGTCATTTGCCCCACGACTCGTTCTGTTTTATTTATATACCCTATCTCCTCTATCTATTTTATCTATGTACCTATGGATCTGATCAAAAAACTCGCTGACATCATCAATCAATCTACAAAATCGTGGCGATGCTGTTTCTGCAAATAGACTGCCATCTGCTTTTGTCTCATTAACATCGTTTATATTTTGCTCTTGCAGTCGGTAAACAGCCTTTAGGGCAGGTATCTACAGGATCGTCTCGTTCGCCAACTCTGGGGCCAAAGTATATAGGAATGATGCGCAACTTGGCCATTGTAACCATTGTTCAAGTTGGCCCGTATATAAATGCTTTCGGCACATATCCTGGTCTCTCTTTTGAGATTCTGCCACAACCACAGGTGAGCGCTTATCAATGTCTAACGCGTTCGGTGAGTATTTGATTAAGCAAGCATCTGTCGAACAATCCAGGCAAACCTATCACGCACTTGTCGCCCCCACAAACCGCTCACACTACGTCGCACGCCGGTCGCTTTCAAGTTATGAGCATGTCTGAGTATGAGAATATGTCGTTCTACAGCGAGAACGATAACCACTCTTTGACTGCATTTGGAGAAGTTCCTCGGGCGCGTATGTGTTTCGTGATGACTGGACCATCCGTGCAGGACAAGGAGAGGGTAACCAAGGAGATTACCTTACCACTCGTAGCGTTACACAGTAAAAGAGAGGTATGTGTTATTCCATCGTGCTACTTTACATCGTAACCCCTCGCAGCGGCCTCTACCAGGTACAATAGATGCCATCCATCCTCCACTAGCTTCTGCCGAGATGTTGCCAGGCACTGACTTTGAGAAGCGAGTTATAACAATAAGGGACCAACGAGTTCTAGACAAAAGCCAGCCCTTGGGGAAGTCGAAATCACCCTCACCTCGACCACTGGATCAGCAACCCCATCCCACTTATATTGTGAATGACCAAGATGCGCAAAACACGCCACCAATGGTTGTCCAGAGTCAGATAAGGCCCTTGCACCTTGGATTTTCCAAACCCAAACCCCAATCATCAAATAGGAAGCATAGACGACTTGTTAGCCGACCTGCCCTATCACACTGAGAAGTTCACGGCCCTGTCGAACCTGGGGCAAGGTGTTCCGGAACAACTGATGGGTCACAAGGAGAACACATGCTTCTCTGAACGCTTAGCAGTGTAAGAAAGAGTCAACTGCTTTCGCGCATGTAATACATCCGGCTGCTGTTGCCTGTCATACGTATCGTATACCACCCATGCAAGACATAAATTCTAGTTAACAGAAGAGTTAGTTGTAATAAAAACTGTGGGGAAAATGATGTGACAGGTCGCGTGACTGAAAACGTGTGGTACAATTGTCCAGTTCTGTCGACAGGGACACAGCAAGGAGGAACACATGCTGTAGATTCTCTTGATAATCGTCCTCCTCCTCCTCGTTCTGCAAGTGCTCTGTCCTCAAAAACTCCTTGTATCTGGGCTACACACGTTCTTTCAGGCAGCAAGCCGTGGCCCTTGTATGATGCTCTTTCAAATTCAAGAACCTAACGGAGCTAACTTATTTTATTATTCGAAAATGTGTTGTAGCACTCGCACCTCCTTGCAACGTTTATACGGCCTCCGTATGCTCAAGACGGCGAATGAGGAAGGGTGGCAGGTTGTCACGAACACTTGGTGGCACACGCGGTATGAGACGGTCTCATGGGCATACAGCCAGACATCATCCGCGAAGGGGAAGGGGAAAAGGCTATGGTTTCAAGGGTCGCTATTCAACCTTCCTTCCGTGCGGCTTCGGCGTCCACTCCAGAAGCAAGATAATTCCAACGCCTCCCAAAATGATTTGACGTTGAACGCTGACCTCAGCGGTGTCCGGTGCGCTGTAGACGCTCTTGCTTCCTATGAAGCTGATGTCGGGTTCTCATCCGTTGACTCATCGAGTGAGCAAGTGCACCAGGTAGTCGAACTATCTGTTGAAGTGGATGAGGAAGCAGTCTCTCAGAGCAGGAGGAAGTGGAACTTGTATGCAGATATTTTAACATGTGGTTTCGGTGGCGAAGAAACCTCTTGCGTGAAATCAATGTTTGGATACGTGGCAACGTCCAGGACTTCGAGCCCCTCCTCAAGCCAAGGCGATCTCCATCTCAGCACTTCGACGCTGTCTAGCCTCGGTTCCACGGATTCTGATCTTTCTGCTAATTCCGTCTCAGTCCCTTCGACTCCCAAAGGAAAGATTGTGGAAGCCGTTGTCCAGGTTAAAGACGCTTCGCCGAGCAAGAGTGACAATGCATTTTATATCTCCCAAAATCGCCGTCTCAATGCGTACGCATCTTCGTTCGTCCCCTCACAGGCAAAGTCGGAGCAATTCGCATTCCCCACTTCTGCAACCCCCATACAACATGTACCGAACCGAGCGTCTACCGTCAATGCCAATTTCTTCTCTTCAGACGCTCCTTCTATAACGACTGTAAAAATCACGAAGGACGAACAGGGCTTCTACAGCGGAGCGGAGGTTGCGTCCCCTGTGCCTCAGAGTCAACGGACAGACCATTCTTTCCTTCCACCATTCCTTCAAGAGTCTTCCCGCCGTAAAACTTCAATCTCCAAGACACGTGCCATCGTCGACCGACTGCGCTCTTCCCATAGTCACAGTCTTAGCCCAGGTCCAAACCCTCCTCTTTACGACATGAGCCTGTTTGATGAGCGTATCTACGTTTCTGAAGATGACAGAGCCCGAAGCTCTGGCATATCTAGCCCTTCGTCGCAAGATGAAGAAGACGAAGGTTGGGTCAACCTTACAAAGGCCGATACAGCTACCCGGGAGTCCAAAGCGACAAGGACAAGGAACCTGTTCCTTGCTCTCACGCGCCGACGGAGCGATCCTGCATCCCCCAGCGAAACTCTTGATTATGAGGGGGAGGCAGAGGACAAGCAAGAGTTAGAGGTGCCTGTGGTGACTTCACCGACTTCTTTGGTGTCACCCCTACCGTCTCCTGACTGTGGGTGGATTGGAGGTTCTTCTCCCTCATCTTCTTCAGTAGCTACGGTAGTTGCGCCCCAACGACGGCAAAACGAACCACGCCCCCGCTCGCACAAGAAACGTCGCTCCACGTCACAAGCAACTCTCCCACCGCTACCAGCATCGAACGTTAATTTTCCTCATTTTATGCCTTCCACGACTACTCTCCGAACCCCATCAGGTCTCACCCACGCTCCCTTCCACCAACCAGTTTCCTATTTCTCCTCCCAAACACCTGCTTCTGGCTTCTACACAGCTTATCCTTCGATGATGTCTCCGATGACGTATACGACCTACATGGAGCAACTTCATGCTATACAAATGCAGATTCGCCGTTCTGCAGCGCCGCATTCTTCTGTCAACTGGGCTACCCCCGCCGCCGCACAGTATCCGACTACGGGAATGGGGCACTTCACCACAAACCCCGCTAGCGCTTTCTCCCAGTCCGTCTCTTTGACGTCAGGGTCCGCTCAGCGTGATGCATTGTGGTGATGTACAGTACTGTACAGTACATACTTATTCGTCCTGTAGGGACTTCTCTTGTATTAAAAAAAGGCTTTACCTTTTTTTTTTTTTCCAGGTAGTTTAGCTTCCGCTGGCGAGATTTTCTCCAGGTTTTCTCAAACCGACCGCTAGGACTTTTTGCACCCTTGTACAGTTTTTTACTTCACGTATTTGAAGCTTGTTTATGTAGTACAGCTTCCCCTATGTGTTTTCAATTTTTTTTTGGTTATCAACTGTGATAGCGCCATTGTATATAAAGCACCCCAAATGCAACTCTCGGTTTCACTATGTAAAGATGTATTACAGATAAATATTGTTTGGATCTGGAATCCTCGAAGCATCACTCTCTCAATTAATAACAATGGTCCAGTCTTTCGTTACTGAGACCTTGGGATCCTTAATTGTCAGAACGCTTGCAACTCCGTCTTTTTTCTCAGCAGCAGCAACACCTGGTGTGAAATCCCAGACGAGCTCATGTCCACCCTCAACCTTAACTGATGTCGGCTTTGCGCCTAGACCCACGACCACAACCTTCTCAACCCTTATATCCCCGATGCTTTTAGCAAATGCGTTCTCGGGGTTAAATGCCTTGAGTTTAACTCCATCGACAGCCTCGTTTGGCTTAGCAGAACCAAGATCCTTACTCGATATACGAATAGATTGTGCTTTCTTCCCCTGCTTCTCGGCGACAAATTCACGCCAGACGAAATGACCTTGCTGGTGCAGGTATGATTCTCCATCATCCATGTAGAGTTCGCCACGGGCAGCGCCGATCTTGCTCAGAGCAACACGAAGGGTGAAAGGGTCCTGTTTCATCGACGTTGAGGAGCGCCTGGGCCGCTCACGAGTGGGAATGATAGACCCGCCGCGAACGAAAAGCGGGATTTGGTGAAGTGCTGAAGGGACAATTATCTCTTTACCCTTAGCTGCTCCACGATAAGCGGTATGGTCGAAGTAGTCGTAGTATACCTGGAGCGGACATGGTTATAAATTTTGTGACCTCAGCGAGAATAAGTACCTGGTCTTCTGCAAGATAAACCTTAGTCTCTGTGGCACCCTTCTCTGTCACAGGTTTAACGAGTAATCCTGATGAACCGATATAATACTGATCGTCTATGTCAAATCCGGCTTGGTCTTTGGGGAAGACGATGTAATGAGGTCTGCAAGATAATTGAGCCATTTTCATCAGGTTGAATGGTGGTCACGTACCTAGTAATGGGAATGCCTGTGACACTAGTCTCCCGGAAAGCCGTGTACCAGACAGGGAGTAGACTGTAGCGGAGACGCAGGATGTCGCGTATGATACCTTTATATGGTTGATCGAGTAAGAATGGTTCACGGCGTTTAGTGTCGATGTGCGCGTGAGCCCGGAAAAATGGTGCAAATGCACCAACTTGGTACCATCGCACAAGCATTTCAGGCTCGGGATTGCCAAAGAATCCTCCAACATCGGCTGTCGGGTCAAATATTTAATAATCGGATTAATGTAGTCGGAGAGCAGCTGCTTACATCCGGCATATGACATACCACCAACGCTGACGGAAAGAACAATCTTTACACCGACAGCCATGTGTTCCCATGTGCCCATATTGTCGCCGGTCCACATAGCACCGAAACGCTGAGAACCAGCATAAAATGCGCGTGTAAGGACAAAGGGACGTTTTTTGGGGTCTGAGCGTTCCGCAACGGCTTGAGATGTCAAATTAGACTAAAGAGCGAAAACGTCAGAAGGCCAAATTTACAAGAACAAGAACAGTACACACAAAGAGCATGCCATTGATGTTATGAATGTCACGATGTTCCCAACCGCCATAATGAACATTGTCTTTGGGCATCGTGATTTCTGGTCCGTTGAATACAGAAGGCTATCTTGGGTTAGTTTCCCTGAGTATTTGAATGAATGCCGAGTTTTTACCTCATTCATATCATTCCATATGTGAACAGCCTGTGTACTTTCAGTCCATGACCAGCCATTGTCAAGCTTCTGTGTTTTGAAAAGGGATTTCCACCAAGGCCATACGCTGGGATTGAAGAAATCGACCCAGGCACTACTTCCAGACCAGCACCAGCCTTCGTATTCCGAGCCACTTTTAGTTTTTACCAGATATCCCAGCTCCGAAGCCTTTTGGTAAACGGGGTAGTCGGATGTACGTTTCAAGTGGGGATCGACAATGATGACCATCTGGAGGAAAATAAGTTGGAGTGGATGGCTGATGCAAGAAGGAAAATCCATACCTTGCGACCAAGAGCAGAAACATCGTTGATCATGTCAACTGGGTCAGGAAAATTCTTCTTATCCCAAATAAAGTATTTGTGGTCTTCAGAGTATTCGATATCAAGCCAGAAAACATCAACTGGCATGTCTTCTTCATCAAATCTCTTTTGAACAGTGCGTACATCATCCGAGCTGATATAGTTCCAGCGACATTGGTGATATCCAAGACTCCAATGGGCAGGGAGCACTGTGGTCCCTGTAAGCTTAGAGTATTGCTTGAAAATGTCCTCGGGTGTGGGGCCAGGCATCAGAAATAAATCTAGAACACCCGACTCGGAGACCCAGTGAGTTTCTGTAGATTTATCAGAAGCATGACCAACATCTATCCACGTCTCGGAACCGATGGCATGGAATATTGCAACGGTAGAGTCGGTCGAGTGTGCATGTAAAACGGGGATAGATCCGTAGATCGACATGGGGGATGAGGCGAGGTACTCGAAGACATCTGCGTTGTAAAGTCGGTAGGGTTCATTGAAAAACGGCGACTCGCCAGTGGTAGTTGGTAAGGCGAGTCGGGTTGCGTGTTGCGGAATGCCGTAGACTACCCCATGATTCGGAAAGTTAATGTCAAGTGATAGTGACTCAGGACCTGAATGAAGGGCTGTAAAACACCAAATTCGGGGGAAAACGTATCACGTACCTTTTGGTTTAGAATCTGTCCAGGATGAGAATGTCTCATCCCAGTAATCATCCTCCTTATCGCCCTCAAACCAAGCATTAGGTTTCTCGGCTTGGACGACGGTTTGTGTTTCATCTTGCATAACTTCTTGGCCTTCTTCTGCAGGTGGTGCCTCCTCCGTCTGAGTTACTGCAGGAGTCTTGTTACGGAAATGTTCCATATGTAATAAACCCTGGCCATTCAAAACTACTTGCTCTTTGCCATTGCGGAGCAAAGTAATCCGAAGGGGTTCAAAGCCAACCAAAACCTCAATTTCCTTCTTGGTGCCGTACACTGCACGAATGTCTTTTCTCCGCGCTGTCCATTTGATAGCCCTACTTATGACTGGTTCAGAGATGAGAGCCCAAGATGCCGCCTCGTCGTATCTCTTTCGAAGACCTCCGATCTCGTCCATTCGCACTCGCACAACACCGTCTTCGTGAACGCGTAGCTCTAGACCAAAATTGATGTCTGGATAGAGAGACGACTTGACACTGGCTGTGAAGACGGCCTGGTCTGGGGAAATATGGACGGATGAGGGGTCAATTGTATATGGAGATTTCCATGCTGAGCCTGCTTCCTTTGCCCTAGCGGAGAGTGCACGACCTCGCCTACAGAATCCAGACTGCGAGCAAGTTTTAAAGTCGTGCGACTTGACGGCCTGTGACGTGGGAGCCGCAAACAACAGCGAGAGAATGCCCAAATATTTTATGGAGCGCATTGTAGAGCCCAACCTGCTCTGTATAGATAGTATAGTGTACACGTCGAATACTGAGTATGAATCACGTGGTCAGACGCGGGCCGAAAATTCTCATGCTCTTCCACGAGATGTCGGCATTCTTCTTGGAACGTAATTGGAGCTTTCTTACCCATCGCGAATTGGTTGCCTACGATGCTGTTAAAAGCCGCAACCTGTGCGCCTGGAGCACTCATTTCTTTTCTTCCAAACAGCCATGTCAGAAAAGGGCAGCAGCAGCGACGTGAAAGATGTGAGGAAAAGGACCGTCCTAAAAGTAGACAGCACTGGACTTCCCCTTGTTCCTCAACCTACGACATCGCCTTTCGACCCCCTCAACTATCCCAAAGTAAATTCCCTCTGTCCAAGGCGTGTATACTAAAAATATAGTGGAAACGCAGTGGTTAAGATATACCATCCTGGGAGAGATCTGCATGCTTGCAGCTCTTGCGACGCTCAATGTTGCCATCATCAACCCAGCTGTCGTTCCCTTGTCTGAGGAATTTAACATATCTCATGTCACAGGCACTTATCAAACAACTGTTGCAATTGGCACAGGCGCACTTGGTCCCCTTTTCTTTACACCGTTTGCCAACATATATGGCAGACGACCTGTATACCTCTTGTCTATACTCATCGGTTTCTTGTCAGCATTAGGCTCAGCTAAAGCCAAGACATTTGGAACTCTGATCGTCGCTCGTTTCATCAATGGCTTTGGTCCTTCTGCTGCCCTCGCGCTTGGTGCTGGTACAGTTACCGATGTGTTTTTTTTGCATGAAAGGGGAAAAGCTATGGGGTTGTTTACACTGATGTTGACAAATGGAGCACACCTTGCACCTATTGTAAGCTGTCGTTTACTCTGCTGGACCCCTATACATATAACTTTGGCCCTTCTGTCGAGATTGGCGGATATGTTGCTCGAGCGCTAGGTTGGAGGTGGTGTTTTTGGGTGGGCGCCATCCTAAACGGTGAATTTCTCTCCTTCCCCTTAGAACAAAATGTCACTCAAACCAGAGGACACTACACTAGGCGTCATGCTGGTGTTCTGTTTCTTTTTGATGCCGGAAACTCTCTTCGATAGGCCTTCTCCTGTGAAAATTGATTCAGAACCCGACGACGGCGAAGGATCCACCACGAAAGAACTCCCCTTCACCGGAGAGCCTTTCATATCGCCTCCGATGACAATTCAAACATACTTGAACAGAATGTGGATTTTGGACCTCGAACGGCCGCCATCCCGTCGGCTAAAACCCAACCACTTTATCATCAAGCCTTTCAGCATGCTCAAATATCCATCCGTTGTCTTTCCTGCACTCTACTAGTATGTTGTACTTACCTATGAGAACTACGAATTGTACTCACCGAGCTTGATATAGTGCAGTGACGTATGGATTCGCCTCTATAGAACCAGCTCTCACCTTGGCAACTCTCTTCACTGAAATCTACCATTTTGATACTGTAAAAAATGGGTAAGTGTCGGCTCAATCATTTGTCCTTGCGTGCTAAAAACATTTGTCTGATGGCAGTTTGGCGAATGGTTTGAGTCTTCTCATCGGAGGGCAAGTAAAATGACCCGTTCAATCATTTCAAAGCAGAAATGGACCATATCGTTTAGGTCACTGGGAGAGCTATGCTCTAGTCCCATCACAGATGCAATGATTCATCGCGCCCGTCGCCGAGCGCTGAAGCATGGTGTTGCCGCATCTGCAGAGATACGCCTTCAAGGAATATGGACTGGGGCGATCACCGTTCCATCGGGTCTACTCATGTGAGAGTCTTTTTTCTTGTAACGACCGAGAAATGTACCTGACACTCCCATCTCCTAGCTGTACGTGATGATGTAGGACTATTTCTCATTCTGACAAACAAACGCTAGATGGACTAACAATACACTATGCTACCACTTTTGTTGCACCTTGCGTTGGCATGGGTGAGTGATTTTATCAATCTTTGACACAAGCTGAGCGCGCCTATCTCATCATCAAAGCTATTGCTTGCTTCGGAGGTCAGAACCAATGAAATGCATCTTTGACTGGTGACGAACTCGCCTCTTCAGTCCAGATAGTCAGCTCCGTGTGTTACACATATAGCTGCAGTGACTGTTATAGGTCTCGAAGCAATGATGTTAGCCAGTGCTTCAAGTAAAAGTCTTTCTCTGCTGAGTTGGTCGATAATCATTTTTGATGTCTTCCAGTTTTTTTAGGCAGATATTCGGACTTACCCTTGGGTTTTACTCGTGAGCTCTTGATTGATAGCGTGCTTTCTAACTGCATGACTAGTCATTGCAGCATTCCGTTCGGCAGACAGGTAATATTTTCGGAACTTATGCCCAACCCGGTGCTAAACATCACCCAAATATGTAAGATTGGATTTCAGTGGTCTTTCACCGTGTTCACTGGCATATGGTGGGTAAAAGGGTATCACTGGAACAATTTTGCTTATTACGCCGTTACAACAGTATCGTGACATTCCTACCTATCGTGGCGCTGATGTTCAGGGGCGAAAGATGGAGAGGGAGCACCGGAGAACCCGAGGAGGAATGGAATCTCTAAACTTCAAGGCTAGTATCAAGATCCAATGTCTTTTGGTATTCTAGCACCATACGCTCCTTCTTGACGACCTCCGAGATCACCGTTGTCCTCCAGGGAGTGTTCGTAGCTATCTTGTATTCTTCCGTATTAAAAACGTGCGTATCCTTCCACTTGTGCAAAGCAAGATATTGCGGAGTTTGTTCCGTCGTCGAAGAGACGAGCGTGAAACGTTGCGAAGATATCCATGTTTGCGTGAGTTGCAGCAAGGGGATATGCTCCTGGAAATACCAGTCATTAAATTGTTGATCAGCGGATGGGCTGGGTGTCATGGCATTGAAAACCATGATATGACTGGGTGGCAGGTTTTTGCCGTCTGGGATACTCAAGTCATCTCCAGTTGTAGCTATCGGCTTGTATATTCTGAGTTCTGGATTGGCTTGCAAGGGTCCAGCAAGGACTTGGGCAAGGCTTGTTAGGTCTACATAGGGCTTGGAAGCGTCCGAGTTACAATCACAGAACAGAACAAGTCTGTTGGACGTTGCATCTCGAACAGTATAGATTAAGGCTGTGCGGATTGAATTGATGTCTCGCATCGCATTTTGCAATCCTAATGGACATGAGTCCTCGAAATTCCATCTCTAGATGATGCCTACGGTTCCAGTCCACATCGACGTCCAAGTCGGAGAGAATGACCAAAAGACTGGCTGGCATGACAAAAGGTTGTTCAGGATAAACAAAGACCAACAACGCGTCCTGCTTTGGGTGGTCGTGTTGGAATGTCCACTGCTGCCCCGCCGACTTCAGCAGAGAATTCTACGCCCAAACATTCGAATTCTACACAAGCTGCTTACCGTCTACTTTATCGTGGAGCGCTTTCTCTGCCAGACTCTCACCTTCTCCTCGATGGTCTGACGTTCATTGCGCACCTTGATTCTCCCTCCAAGCATAGCAACCTTCTCCAGAATCCCCTCGCGCTTGCTTTAGAAAGTATGCGAGGAAGACCAAGCTTACGATTCATGGGCATTGTCAAGCTACATGATGATAACATCTGGTGGGACGGAAGTGCTGGAGTAGAACTGTTTGTTTACTCATCGCTATATTGCAGTGGTACGAAAGCTGACATCAGTCTTCAATAAGGGATATTCACCCCCGAGCCACTTTGACGAGAATGTTTTTTGAGAATATTTTCTGCTTGCAGCCATTTGCATCGACCTCGACCACTGTATCCCTAGGCCCGGCAGTTACCTCTAATATTGGTGTTAAAGTTGCTTTAGGAGACAGCGGTGAGTCGATCGATGACCCGAATATCCCAATAAACCCTCGTTATGCGTCTCGATTATAGATGGACTGGAAACTACCGAAGTCATGATATACGCTCGTACCCTTGATGACCCTAAAGACGCCAAACAATTAGACTTGGTCGTTGTCCGGTTGACTGACCGGTCGCAGCCTAAAAACACCTCGTTTCGTCTTCCAAGGCCAGATGACCCAACCCCACGGAAACCGCCACCGTTTTATGCTAACTCAGCCAAGACAAAGCGGGAGTTGGTACGGACAACGAGTCACGCTTCTGCTGCTTCGAAACAAAGCTTGAAGAGAGTGGCCAGCGCTGTCTTGGACGCTAACTTAAAGCGGAAGAAATCAACGAGCGACAATGAATCTACTGTCGCGAATCTTGGGAGCGGTGCGAGGATTGGAAATATCAATGCTGCGGGTATAGATGATGCCCTGTTCAAAGTCCCCGATCTTCCCCGCAGTAGAATTGCTAATCTCAAGGGTAAACGGAAACAAACCAGGGACGACAATATTTTCGGAAGCGCCGACATAATCGCTGAACTCCATTCGCCTGCCACTAGCAACGGAAAGCCGGTACGCGATCTCGATCAAACCGACGTCCCCAATCCGACTGAAATGGAAAGAGTGAACAAGGATGTAAGCATCTCGCCTATCCCGAATCAAGCAGATCCTAATATGATGCCCTACCTAGTTAATTAAGCGTCACACTCTCAAATACCTTCGCAAAGTAAAAGATCCTACAATTGCCAAGGTTGATAAATCCAATCCAGAATTCAAAGATCTCTTTGGGTGGATATCAAGAGGCGCTAGCTACGCATTAGTAAGCTTCCGGCGCTCTTGAGACACGTCATGCCGTTAATAAACGTCCCTTGTTCCAGCGCGCCCACATGAAGACTCGCCCCATAGATACAGCCCGGGTCGACGAGCTTATTGATGCGCACGCCGGCATGTATCTAGGGGGACATGGTGGTATCACCCCAAGGGCGCAAAGTCCTCTACGAGGCTCCGATCCCGTGTAAATTATATTGATGGTCACTTCGGTTATTCGAGTTTCGACATCCACCCCTACTATAGGCGAAACGTCCCTCCACGGGATGATCCGTCGCGAGTTCTGATGAAGCATGTACAGGGTTATAATGGATACATTCTGTCACCGGGTGTTGTCAAATAAACCTTGACAACGCGCCACAAAAGGGGCGAAACCCATGTTAGTTTTCACTCCTTGGGTAAAACTCATCAACAAAACAATCGTTCACGGACCTTCACTCTCTCCTGATAGCCAGCACCAATGCTTATTTTGCCGATTATGTGATGCACGCGTGTTTCGATTATTTTTTTCCTTGGAAGTTAGACAGGACGCAATCAAGCGGACTCTACTATCTAAATTCATCGGAATATTTCAGTACACTTGGTGACGTGCTATTTTCAACTTGCTATTAATTGATTAAGACCGATGCGATCGCATGTAAAATATGTGTAAGAGATATGTATAGATATCGCGTGAAAGTCCTATACTCAGTCCCGGCTGACAGTAGCAGAAATCCGTTCTTCTCCACCAGCAAATCTCCCATATAGTATCTCCCGAACAGGGTCTCTCCACGTCTCTTCAACGCGCACATCCGTAGTCTGAGTCACCCAAATACGTATAGGAGGTTCCCCGGCGAGTTCTTTTTCCTTTTTCGCAATCAGATCGTTGATGATGCGTTCACGGCGAGTTTCATCCAGAGAATCGGCGCTGCCAATACAATTGAGTCCATCAAGGCTGAACACCGACGAGTTGAAGACGGGGTTCAAGTAAATAGGTAAGCAATCGTCGGTAGCGAGATCGAGAGACCTGGGAGCCGTTACACAACCAGAAGCGCACTCTCCTACGTCATCCATGCCACTTGCAGTGGGTACGAGGGGGGCAATGACATAGCTAACGGTCCAACCTTCTGTGATATCAGTCCCATCATTTTCGTCTGCTGGGGTGGTAAACGTCTCTTGCACTCCATTGTCTTCTTCATATGATGGTAATAAGGCTCTAGGCTGAGGGTCTGCGAAGACAATGGAACTTATGCTTGATGCTGAGTGGTCGTGTTGTCGAGGAGCAGGCGAAGCCTCTATGTGGATCGGGGGTAAAGAGTGATTGCTCTACAAAGAGTTATAACGCGTCGCAGAGAATCACAATATATATACTAACAGCTAGAGACAAATCGTAGCGTTGAGCGTCCATAGCTGCCAAAAAGGATACAAAAGTAGGCCGGGGTGGAGGGCTTTCCTTTACATGGAGCGCGACGGCTTCTTCGCTGTCGATGTGATTGAAAGTGCCCACAGAGTCACTAGTAAGAGTTGATTCAGAAATCAGAGCATTAGAGCCCAGGAGTGAGAGAACGCCTCGCGCTTCTCCGTCACTGGACGCGCTTTGAGGAGTCGAACTCCAATAGAGTCGCATCTGGTAGCAATCGGTTTAGATTCAGGAAGTTTGACAGAGCCATTTTGAAGTGCTTACCGAGCTTTTTGGGCTATCGTACCGTTGGAGGTTCATACAGGTGGCACAAGTGTGCATGATACTTTGAAAATAGAGGCGGAACGCGAAAGACAAAAAAGGGATTAAGAAGTGCTATATGAGTTAAGCGCTTGTTTATAAGATAGTAGATTTGATTGGCCATGCTACCATTGTCCCGGTGAATCGGTGGCCAACACCCGTCGGATTTTGATCTTGGCCAATCACTGAAAAGTCAGCTAAACACGTCTATACAAGCAGTGCTATTGATTTGCTCGTATGTCGTATTCAAATCAACACACACGACAGCGGCATGGCCACACATTATTGTCGCGTGGATCGGGCTGAGTATAAATGAACAGAGATTTGCCCATCGCTGTCCTGTCCCACCTCTGTTTAAACCGGCGAAGAAACAAATGAAGTTTACAGTCCAAAACCCGGCCAAGGGGTGCTCTCCGCTTAGAAAGGTGGGTATACACGCCGACTAGTCGGGAGGCTAGGTTATAACAAAACACGTTTAGGTTGTGTCTCTTGCCTCCGCGATGCCACAAACAGCATCGGCGTGTGCTTCTACAACAGAATTACAATATTGGGCGAATGCAGCCAAAGATGCCGAGATGACTGCATTACCTGAACGGTGGATGTATGTCGTGACACGGCGAGAGAAATTCAGCCAAGCGATAGGAAGAATTGTATATGTGCAACAGGTATAGCCACTGAGAACAATCCAACCTTGAAAGGCTGTTGAACTTGCCACACTTGTAGGTTTTTGACAGTAGAACAACTGAAGAAAGATGACCAAACAAATAAACATAGATATTGAAGTACAGTACTTTACACAAATTATCGGTCCAAGCTTCCTGACACCAACGATGGTGAAACTATCATAGTGATTATTCTGTACGGTTGGTAGGCGATGAATTGGAATACTTATACTTACATCTGCCATTATTATTTGTGATCATAATGTGATGTTGATTAACAAACAAAAACCGTGCCAATGTCGAGAAACATGTTACCCGCATCATTGAAGAGCTTGTATCGCCTCTGTTTGCGAGCTTCTTCTGCTTCTGTCCTTCACCATGCCACTGCAACTGCAAATCTTCGGCGACTCTTGCGACCTACATTCGACGCAGCTGTTAGCGTAACAGAACAGCTCCAGCGGAGCATTCATGATTCGGACGAACAGAAACAAATGAGGGCTTGGTTGGATACATGGGAGAAAAGAAGTGAGGTAATATCAAATTGTTCATCTTTTCGAAACGTGATGGACGGTTTTGCAGTGGACGAAACCCTGGCCTTGATGTACACTTCTTCACAATCTCGAGGCCTCTCTCACAAGCTGACACGTAACCTTGGGTTTTTGGTTCTCGGAGAACACCAACGGCTGATCAAACGACCTGCCCAAAAAAAGATTTGGAATCCACAAATACCCCTTGACCCAAAAAAAGAAGAGAAGGCAATGCAGGCAAGAATATTCCTTGCCAACGCAAGCGCATCCCTGAGTCAAGTTATCAAATTAGCTGAGGGAAGAGATAGCGTTTCGCTGGGGCGGTTAACTATCTCAAGGAGCAGTCGAAAACGCAGGTTCAAGTAGTTTAGTAGGTAGAAACTTGAAAGAATAATATTTCTCATGGGCCTAATTGTCAGGAAACAGGAGTCGTGTTTTGCCACAGTCCGTGAAGCACGTTCGGTTGCCACCAGCGTTTCTTGCAGCACAGCAAGTGGGTGTCGCCAGGAACGGGCGCTTGCCATTTTGAGTTGGGAAACCAGTGCTGACCGCTTTGTCGGACCCATCATATCATCATATCATACCATGTACTAGTCAGATCTTTCAAACTGGCAGTCCTTTTCGAGCGACTTCAAACAGGTTAGATATTGATTGATTCGATCCAACCAAATCTAAATCTCTTCGATCATGGGCTATAAAACCCACCCACCCCCCCGCATTCCCAATGATTCCTCAAATCACTCTGCTGCTCTTTCGTTCGCGGCGCATTCATTCATTACTTACTTCTCATTCACACACTGCTCATCCAAATGTCTTTTGCTGTGGCCTCTACCTCTGCTCTCAAGAAGGCCTCGAAAAACCCAGGCCTTGTCCTCACCCTCCAACGTGAACAACCAAAAACCTCGTCCTTCAAGGTCAGTTACTTTCCTTAGTGTCTCGTCTCTCTCTCTTCTAACCCCTGCCGCCATTTAGTATGTTGCCGACCACTCACCCACATACTCGTACTCTGTTGACTCTATCTCCAATACACCTGAGTTGGAGTTTGACTGGCAGAGAGACGATAGCGCACCTAACTCCGCCTCTGACGACGGTGCCCAGTATGTGTACATTCCCGCCGACAGCCCATATTACCGTGCACCCTTTCCTCCTCGAACATCCCCCTACCTCTCATTCACTGGATTCCCTTTTGCGTGCGGTGCTCTTGTGGAAGAAGATCCGTTATTCGCGCATTCACCAAAGTGTTTCTTTGATGTGGATCTGGACGACGAGAGTGTCAGCACTGACCGTATCCTCGTCGTGAACACCAAACAGGCACAAGATGCGGGTTTGCAGTCAGACTTCGAATGGAACTCTACAGAAGCCCTGCAAAAACCTCAACTGGTGAAATCAGCACATATGATCTTCGAGATTGAGGCAGATGATGAGGTACGGTCGAGCCCTCAGTTAGATATAAACTCTTGTACTGATTAGGCCCCTACACCAGTTTTAGCAATAGTATAATTTTAAAAAAGCCTGGCGCTCTAGTCTGGTACTTTACCCTCTTTAATCCTACCCATGTAGCACATTAGATGCATCACGTCGTGATTATTTAAAACAACAAGATACCCCTGTCCGACAACTAGAAATGAACGTGAGACCGCGGGCCTGGGACTTAAGCTCGAGGAGATACATTACCATAACCGCCCTATTAATAATTGGGGATAGATTCTCTAGGCATGCTCCGGCCAACACGAACCCAAGATGGGCCCACTGGGGGTTGGGGAAACCTCCCCGGGTATCAGACAACATGGATTAGTCTTTGTACACAGCAACCCCTTGTACACCCCTCCAAAATGACACATAGCGAGCTCACATTGCCGCTCAGCACGATAAAGTAAAAAATAAGAAATTCCTCCTTCATGATGATCCTCCAGTGATCCTCATACCTCGCGACGAGCGCAGTGTGCAACCTCCAGCGCCGGAGCCCAGAATATTCTTTCGGCCTCCTAGTGCTATGATGGCACCCACAGCTTTACGGACATTGTACGAGCACCTACTCAAACAATTAGTCAAGATAGCGTCGGATTTAAGATATCATGTTCCTAACGTCCAAAAAGGTTTGCTGCAAAAGGGGGTTACCATAGTAATTCCATGGCCCTAATTGAACATGAAAGGTTTCAGAAATCCTCGGATGCGAGCAAAGCAGGTCATCGAAGCGAAGTCATCCGTTACAGAACCAAGTCTGAATCTCATTTGGTCTTACGAACATTTAAGTCAAGTACAGCTCGAAGATCGCCCTCTTCAACTTGGAGCTGCAGCAACGTTGGAGGGAAAACTGCGGAGTAAGGTCAGGTCCAAGATTCATTGTTTTTTTTTTTCTTAATCCCAGATATTTGTCTTTGGGCTAAGATGTCGATTCTGTATGATTTGTGTATGATAGGTAGTCCTACTTCTATACCAAATTGCTTGTTAGGCCTTTGAGAAAATAAGCCTTTACATTTGTGAAACCGAGTTGCGTCTTTCACACAATGATGATGATCACGAGAGAAGTTACTAATGCAATTGCTGTGATGATTGCCTACACCTATTTGTCGGCAGCCTTTCCTC
>CEMU01568335.1:0-12956 GCA_900068965.1 Calocybe gambosa
ACAATGCATGAGGACGCCGAGCGTAGCGCGCCCCTAGCCAAACTTCCCGGCTGGCGAAGCTATGCCGCCCTCGTCACTAGACGCAGATTCATCGTTGCTTTCTGCATGCTAGCCTCGGCCTATCTATTCTTCTTCACATTCTCTCAGTATACATGGGCTTACAGAAATCAGACCATCTCAGTCATAGACGACCCTTTACTCTCATCATCGACATCCACACCAACGCAACCACCGGAGGAGCATCACAAATCTAACAATGACCTGGAGGTAGCGCATGTGGACCCCTTTGGTCCGGAAGCCAATCTCTTGGGTCAGCCCACGACCCACTTTAGAGGTAACGTACTTCCTCGCGCTCCTGACTCGAATTGAATCTCACCGTTGTACCCAGATAATCTACGACCTGATAAAAAATATATCACAACTTGGCTATCGGCCGGATGGAGTATGTAATGCGCATTCATTATGCAGCCAAATTCTGATCGCTTTCTAATAGCAAACGATGTGATGAGCTATGTATGTTCAGGGTCTTTCCTTGTGCCATATATACGTTCCACTCAAGTACACTTTTAGATCAACTTGATATACCTTGGGCTCATAACAGACCACATACCCGTCATCCCGATCTTTGTCCCTTCCCACCTAGGAAACATCCCTCCGATAGATTTCGGACTCGTCTTCGATGTCCCGCGGCTTCGCAAGTTATTAAATACGACAATACTTGAGTGGCACCAGGTTAAGGATCGTCATAGTAATGCCCTTGATGAAATGGGGTGCTGGAACGTATGGGAAGGCGTAACTGGAGATCCAAAAGCCCGAGGTAGTCCAGTTCCCTACCTCCTCAGTCTCGGTATAGTCAGATCAGTCCCACTTGTTGCAATCGAGAAGTGACACTTCTCATATGGTAGATGTCTCCTATACAAAGACTCCATCGTGGATCAAAGTCATTCCTAAGTGGGAAGGAGATGTTCATAGTTACTTTTGGGCGCTAGCTGCCCTTGCATTCCCTGAAATGCGTGCCGAGAGTCTCGTTCCTCCACGTGAATCTGAAAAGAACCACGTATTACTCCCCCCAGATAGTCAGATGCTTTGCTATGACTTTTTATACTTTGTATGCGCAAACCAGGTATCATCATTCGCGTATGAATTATCCATGGTTTCTAACATCCTAAAACAGCCGTTTGAAATGGAATTCGACTACAGTCCAGCTTGGAGATTTGTTGGGCAACATATGCACTGGGCACCAAACCTACACAAGTTGGCCATCAAGTACGTGAGGCATACAACTGGAGTTGCACTAGATCAGCCGACACCACCTGTAGGTCTCACTAGTTCGCCTTTTTTTTCTTGGTATTTCTCATCCCATTCCATATCAGTGGATTGCCATCCATGTGCGCCGGGGTGACTTTGGTAAGGTCTGCGAAGGGGAAAAGTCTGAGTGCTTTGCCCCGCTTTCAGCCATCGCCCGACGCGTACAAGAAGTGAAAACGGAGCTCTACGAGCGGAAAGGGATAACAGTTGACCATGTCATCATGACCAGTGACGAACGAAATGCAACATGGTGGGATGAAGTCAAAAATTTAGGCTGGTTAGCAGTGGATCATTCACAAACATCTACAGCGTTAGGTCCATGGTGAGCTGTACAAATACCGTTAGGCCCAAATAGGCATTAATAGTTTTTTTAGGTATCCTGTTCTCATCGATGCTGCCATACAATCGCTAGGGATTGGCTTCGTCGGAACAGACAAATCTACCATGTCGACTTTGGCACGCCGGCGTGTAGAGTCATGGCAGGGAGGGGTGACCCGGATTTTCAAGTGGGGAAAACCAGACGCGGACAATCATTAGTCCGCTGGATATTCTTTTTTAACACTTTCTCACTGGTTCTGGAAAGGACTTTTTAAGTGTGTTCCATAATGTATTCGATATACAAGCATTTAGATAGCGTTAATAGTAATCGGTTACCAATGTCTTTGGTATCTAAAGGCACTAATAATATTTAAACTGTGACCTCAGAATGCTCTTTGTTGCGCCGCCTGTTTCTCCTCGTTATACCTTTTTTCTTTGTTTTGGAGAGACGCCTCGCCCCATTCTCACGTATTGCACCCGTAAGTGAGAATGCAGAAGGTATGACTACGATGAGCGCCAATATCTGACCGAAAGTCCACTGAGCTACAGACTGATCTTCGCTCGGATTGCGCTTAAGTAGCATTTCCGTAGAGACGATGAAATATGTGAAAACCATGACTTGACAGATGACGATGCCAACCAGCATGGGGTCAAGGTCTGACGACCAACGGCGCCGCTTGGGACGGCGTTTATTACCAACTGGATGTCTAATTTGATGCGGGGATTGGGGACTTGGAAGAGTTGTGGTGGTGGGTCGCCTCGGACGGGATATACGAAGGTTAGGTTGGGAGGCTAGAAGCTCGTGTGAGCCAGGGGTGGTGATGGGGGAAAGATTCGATGACGAAGACGCCGAGAGAGATGGGGAGTGTGTGGGCACCGTCATCATAGACTTTTTCTGGGTACAGAGGGTGTACAGTTCTTGGAGCGTGATCAAAAGATAGACAGTTATAAGAACGGAGGTGATGGTGAGGCCAAGAATCCTTCCCAAAGATGTCGCAGGAACTTCGACGACAAAAAGTATGTACTTGATAAGATGGGAGCATTCTTGAAGTTTACCAAAGGTCCTTGCGTTTGCCCTATTATATTCGAAATTTTAGTAAGTTGGTCAAGGATGCGCATAATGGGACGTACCACATATACAATGTCAATGCCATTGACATAAGTGCTTGAATCATCGCGCCGAACTTGACTTTGTAATCAAACGGACGGTGACGACTGTCCCTGCGACTAGCTGCTTTTTGACGAGAATAGCTTGCAAGCGCAAAGAACAGCCCAAAGTTTGCTAGCCTTTCGCCACATTATCACTGAGAAACAAGCGGTGATGAGGAAATTACACTTACCAAACGAGATTTGAAACTTGCAGCGCTTGGAAGAGCGTTAGGTCTTCCCGCAGGACGGCAGCAGCTAGCATCAGTCCAGCGCTGGTAGCGATAAAGGTCCATAGGGCAATTGGCGCATCTTGCCACGATCGGTCTACAAGAAGCACTGTACTCGGACTATTGAGGTACCCATGAACACACCCCTAGATCGAGACTAACCCAAAAGGAATGTCTGTAGGTAGAAGCTAACACGGACACCCTGAATTGAGGTCGAGTGAGCATTTTGTATTCTTTGTGCACACACAAAATTAGAAGACGAACAACACCGCTTATATCCGGATTGCTTATAGCAAAGTTAACACAATGGTCTGGAATGGTACTCATGGTGGGTGATATGAGAAATATCGATGAGCTGGCATATAAGAATTGTTTAAAGCGTCATGCGCTCTCAATTGCAACAGGCGGTGTAGCCTGACAGGGCTTCTCTAAGCTGTGCTCTGTCGGCTACATCAAATTTGGACGGAACGGAGGCTTTTTCCTGGAGTACAATGTCTAAATTCTAACCAGCGGGTTCTAACATTTGATCTAGTGGAATAGCCTCACGCATTTTAACAAGATTCAGCAGCGTAGCAGTGGCGGGCATTGGGACGCGATATGCGTCTCCTAATCTCAATAGGTATCCGTTGATAAAATCAACCTCCGTAGTCCGCCCCAATCGAATATCGGATAGCATAGAAGAGATGTTGCCCCTGGTAACATTTGCCACTCGCAAGACCTCCTCTTCCAACGACGTCCGTGACAATCCCGGAGGTAAGCCTCCCATTAGCATATTCTCGGTATTTATTCCCCTTGCAGCAAGCGATTCCTTGCGTGCTTCAAACTCTGCCTGGACCTCTGCGGCAAAGGCAGAAGAGGCCTCTCCACAAACTCTTTTCAAGATACGCTTTGACGGCTCTGTCCCGAAGATATCCCCATTCCGGCATCCCATCAGCGCAGTGAGAGGATTGACCACTGCGTTTACGACTAGCTTGCGACGCATGATTGTTTGAGTTTCTGATATCGGCTTCCAGAAAACATTGAGGGCGTTCAGACGCAATAAAGCTGCCACTGTGTACCGTAGACTGGCGTAGTGTTCATGCAGAGGGTCATCTATGATTGGGGTAATATCGTGCAGGCGTAGCTGTCTGTCTTGGGCTGGACCCTCAAAACCAGCTTCAAACCGGCGCCCCAATGGATCTGGTACTATGCCAAAGCTAACTTCCCCAACACCTGCGTGAACATAGAGCGATTCTCTTTTCCGAAATACCCCATGAGAAACGGATGCCAAAATGAAGTGCGGTTGCTGTTCCGGGTTACGAAAAACGTTACGGATGAGCTCTTCATAGACCCCCATTCCATTATGCAAAAGCACAATAGTGCTTTTGGCCGATAGACGAGGGAGCAGTCGATATAGAGCTCCAGTACACTGATGTGCTTTTGTTGTAACGAGTAAGGAGTTGATGGGATGAACGCCTTGTTCTGGGTTCGATGATTGTCTTCCGTCAAATGTCTCTAACCGAAAGCCATCCTGTGTGGCTACGACACCATTATTTTCAATACTAATTGCATCTGGACTGCGGGCTGCGATTTTTTGTGTCCTACGAATGATAGTTACGGTATGCTCGCTTGGAAGAGCACGCCGCAAGTGGAATGAGACGAGGCTACCGATAGAGCCAGCGCCGAGAACGTGAAAGTGCATGACTCTTTCAGCGGCAAAACATCGGAAAAGATATCATGGGAGCCACGTTTCTCCGTCGGTCCGTTCGGTCCGATATCCCATAAAAACTGGAAGCGGACGAGAAAGCTTCCTCGTCCTCCCCAATGGCTTCAGTTATCCTCAAAAGAACTGGCCAAAAGGTGTTGCTTGTTTTCATACAATTAATATCGTTAATTTAACTCACCATTTGCTGAAGATGCCCTTGGTCGGGTAAGTTCTATTATAACCCCCACAAAATTACTATAACCACTTTCTGGTGCTAGTTTCGGCCTCTGGAAAGTAAGTTCTCTTCACATCAGATTCACTAAACCTCATGTGCCTTTGTGATAGGTTACCAAGTCCACCTGCGCAGATGTGAGGCTACCGATTTAAAGGTTATGTCTTCATCTGATAAGATTGCCCTCTGAGTAGACAGTGTATAAAGCCATCAAAGCGGGTTACAGGCTTCTAGACGGAGCCGGTGATTACGGTAACGAGAAAGAAGCTGGAGAAGGTGTTCGTCGTGCAATCCAGGATGGTATCGTTACTAGAGAAGATCTATGTGAGTTTTCTCGAAACCGCAGATATCATCGTATTGAAAGTTGCCTCTCCAGTTATCACTTCCAAGGTAAATTCCTTGTGCTACTTATGGAATATCTCACTTTAATACCCGAATCGCAGTTGTGGAACACATTCCATGCTCATGAGCATGTCAGTTCATATTCGATTCAATATTTCATTTCTATAGTCCGACTTTGCTTTCCTAGGTCAAACCGATTACCCAAAAACAACTAGACCTTTGGGGAATCAAATACTTTGATTTGTTCCTCATGCATTTCCCTATCGCGATCCAATACGTTGATCCCAACCACCGATACCCACCTGAGTGGTGGGACGACAACGGCAAGGTTCAGCTGCGTATGTAGCTCTTGCTTGGATTATTCGACTGTGCTGTGAATGATTCGTAAAATTCAGAGAACACCCCATTGCAGGAAACTTGGGCCGCAATGGAAGAATTAGTCGACGCAGGCCTCACTAAAAATATTGGACTGAGGTGACATCAACGTAATTAATCAGGACCAAGTTGCTGATAATTCTTCCAGTAACTGTAATGGTTCCATCATCTCGGATGTTCTCCGCTATGCTCGCCATGAACCTCAGGTTCTCCAAGTGGAGTTGCACCCCTACCTTACTCAAGAACCCTTGATCAACTTTGCGAAACTTTTGGGAATCGCCATCACGGCTTATTCGTCCTTTGGACCTCAGGTATATTGTTCAAGTTGGGTGCTATGCTCCTTCACAAGTTGACGACTCTCAGGGATACGTCGAACTTTCAATGGATAAAGGCGTTGCCAGTTTGATGGAGCACGACACCGTTTTAAATGTAGCAAAGAAGCATGAAAAGGGTACGTATCAGCCATTTCTCCGAGTGATATAATCGTGCATCCCACACGGGGAATGCAGGTCCGGCACAAGTGCTGCTTCGATGGGCTACGCAGAGGGGAATCTGCGTAGTACCCAAGAGTAATGATGAAGGTCGACTGAAGGAGAACTTGCAATGTGAAGGGTTTGATCTCAGTCCGCAGGAGCTCAATAGCATTAGTGCTCTGAATATCAATTTAAGGGTGCGTGTGATCTACTGTTATCTTGATTTTCGCTTAGAGAATGAACAGCTGAATGACCCTGCTGATATCGATGGTCGCCTTGCAATTTTCGCCTAACACTGTGCTTTAGTCAAAACAAGTCGAATGTACAGTATCTATGTCTGTCTGTCTGTTTGTATTTCTGTACAGTATTTCCAGTGCGCAGCTTGACTGCGGCGCATGCGCAGTTCGGAGTTTGAAATGATACATATATATATTTGGACGTCAATTATCTCATTATGCTCCAGCACTCCATGTCCGCCGTTACTATCAAGCTTTCTGAACCCACCGGCCTCACTCGACGTGTTTCGTTTCGTACTACGCCAAACTGGGAGGCGCTTGCATCCAGGATCGCAGCTCTCTACAAAATTCCTGTTGAGAGCGTCTCTGTTTCATACCTCGACTTGGACAACGATCAAGTCACTTTGAGCTCTCAAGAGGAGCTCGATGATTACTATGCGAGCTTTTACAAAGCCGGCGATATCATAAAGTTCACCGTTCAGGATTTAACATCAGCACGTCTCTCCAGGTCCCATTCTCAGGCCCAAAGCCCTCGTAGTCCAAATATTCGTAACACTTTCGGGATTGGGGCATTCGACATCGACGACGATTGGCAAATACCTCTACAGCCTACCTCTGGATTAGGCGGAATCTACATGTCGGATTCTTCTAGTGGTTCTCAACCTCATGCTTTCGTGGAGACTGTAGCCAGCGACGCTAGCACTATCACAGACCACCAGGAGGGTATCCGCAATCGTGTCAACCGAGTTCCCTCAGTCCATTCGGTTCCTGAAAGTCCTCTCTTTGTCCCATTGGATAAAGGAAAGGCTAAGGCTTTCGTCGACGATGATGACATTTCGTCAACTGGCTCAGTACTCGCTGAAGACGCTCCACCCAAGCCTCCAGTCCATGTATATGACTTGAGCTCTAGGGAGCATGATGATGCTGCTCAACCTCGTCCCAATCATGCTACAGAAGCAGAAGCTTTACTCGGGCCTTCTGACGGTTTAACGGACAGTACCCCAAAGACTCAGACTTTTGGCACTGGCGCAGATGCTGCGGAAGTCACCGGAAGTGCACCAGATCCACCTCTCCCGTCTCTCGAATTCGCAAGCACCTCTCAGCACCCCTCACTTGCTAATGATCTCGCGGTTCTTTTCGGCGCCCTTAGCAACGTTGTTAGTGTCCATCCAGAATTATCTGAAGGGATACACAACATCACAAGGAACGCTGCGAGTGGCGCGTATTGGCGCAGTCACAGAGAAGCCATGTCTAGAACGGCTCACGAGATAGCCCAGGAGACCGGAAGAACGGCGAACAGTTTGCGGGAAGCCGAAGCCGAGGCCGGGCGTCGGATCGCTGAAGCTATATCGAACATGTTCGGCACTGTACACCAATCTTTCAACTCTGCCAACGCTGATGCCCATCAGGAGGGTGATAGTACGCCATCAGTGGACCCTGCTGTCGAGTTGGGTACTGGTGGTGTTGACGCCACGAACAATGCATCCCCCAAAGTCTCGAGAGACAAAGATATACCGCCCCGCCCGTCTCAACATGAACACTCTGACCCTGGTGCTTGGATGCGGATGCCATGGGGTCGCCTAGGACAGCGATTACCCCCTCCTTTCCCTTTTGGCCCTCCACGCGGCCCCCATGATCACAGACACAACCCATTCGTTCCTCCCATGCCACCTCCAGCCATGCCACCTCCACCAGCAATGCATACCTGGCATGAATGGCTCTCACCAGGCGTTGGCGTGCGCCCACCTCCAGGTCCTCGCCCAGATCCGTATAACGTTCAGCCGCCTACAACCTCGTTTCCGCCTGCAAATCCATCCAACTCTAGTCCACCGACACTCCAAGACTTGAGATCACAAGTAGAGGAAGCCAAGGCTCAGTATAAAGCCTATAAGGAAAGGTATAGATCAGGTCGTGAAGACCATCGAAAACAACGCGGGCTCGCGACCACGGTTGAATCGTGAGTAGGGGTATTTCATCTGTCATTTTAACTGAGACATTTTCTTTGCAGTACTCTTGCACCAGAGCCTATTGTTCCTCCTTCGCCGGTTGTATCTCCAATCATTGCTGTTGTTGACGAGAACGGTAGTCCTACCCATGAGGTTGTCAACGTTCGACGTCATCATACGCATCTCGGCCATTCACACACCAGGCGTCACGGGAGCGACCATGGAGGTCTGAAGCTTCGAACAATAAACAGAATAACCAAACGGTTGGCCGACGTACGTGCCTAGACTTTACGAAATTGACCTTTGCTAAGTTTGATGTTCTATAGATGGGCTTCACGGAGGGCGCATATCCTGACTTGTCTTCCCGAATTCGAGCACAGTTACCAGTTGATGGTAGCGTTCTTGGTAATGACCAAGAAGACAACATTGTCACGACGTTACTTGAAGAGCTCCTAGCACTGTCACCTAAACCCCCTGTGGCATCTGGATCAGGACTCGATAAGGGAAAGCGGTTTTCGTACCAGCGGCAGTAATCTGTATTTTGCTAGTGTATTGAGGCACAAAATGTACTTTTTGACTCCAAGTTAGTTTTATGATACAGTATGTAGTTACAAAAAATGAAATCCTAATTTGTATAAGAGCATTATGAAAACTCAGACAGTTTACCCGGACGCGCACGGCACGGAACCAAATTGTTTGTTGCAACTCCGATCTCAAAATGGCAGCTTTCTCTGTTATCAATACCTTGTGCAAGTGATGTCTATGCGCGAGGTCACTACTACAATGCAGTCAGGATGGAGCAGTATGATTATCTGATATAGGGATTGTTGGCTGTTTGGAACAGGAATGTCCCACCACTCTCTTTGCCCGAAAGACAAACCATGATGGCTGAAACGTCGTTTGGCGAGACTGTACCACCTGGCATCATGCACCCCAGGAAGTGATGGAACAGCTTCTTTTGCTTGGTCCTGTACTGGCTAACGGCTGTGATTTTCGGGTTTGTTTGGACCTGATGAGCAGATCTCCGCTTGGCTACGAATCCCGAATCGGACTCTTACTATTAGCATTCGCTCTCTTCTGCTCTGGAAATAATGCTGAGCTTGCTGTATCGTGAAAAGGAAACTTTTACGCAAAAACACAACCGACATGATACTTTGTTGTAGGTGAGACTTTGGCTTTGTGGGTGCCAGTTTTATTTGTTACAAGTAAACAACACACACCCCCCTTCGGCAGGATTATCAAAGGTAGCTAAGGGCTTCTTTTGGAATAGGTCTGTACAGCTTCCTTCATCCTTTGTCCTTCGTTTTATTCCAACTATAAAATGCTCTCCAGTCCTCTCGTCTCCTTCAACCGCCTTCAACCGCGAAAAAAATGGTGCACGACGAAACAAAGTCACTATCACGAAAGGTATGTCGTTCGGGCTCGATTTTTACTTCAAAAACTTTCTTTCTCAGGCAGATTTAGTTTAATCCAGTTCATCATCGGGAAATTTTTGCTCACATCTTCCACGAAATAGTAACTATCGCCACGAAACAAGACCTACCACGTGTCCTCTCATCTCACGACAGGCATGCCTACCAGCAGGAGACTCAAGAGCAGATTAGAAACATCAGGAATTTGGAGGCTACTCAGTCTAGAATTGCTCCGAAAGTGGATTTAGGGCTCGAGGAAAAATTATTTAGAGAACGGACGATGTTTCGAGCCTTCTACTGCCGCGTATTCCGCATCAACGACCTCCCCAACGAGATCATTGCTAACATCTTCCGATTTGTGGTGTGGTCCACCCCGGACAGACAGGCAGAAGTAGCTTGGCGCCTGTGGATCACTTGGGTCTGCAGGCGTTGGCGTACTGTGGCGCTCGCCGACAATACATTATGGAACGTTATATGGTTTCACGACTCACCACCTTTCCATCGTTCTCTAGCTTGGTTCGATAGATCCGGGTCGTCACCGTTGGACCTCAGAATTAGTGGCCGTGATGTACGAGGGACATTCACCAACAACGACCTAGAGTTGCTGATGGATCGATTACTCTCCAAGTTATCCTCTATCCGCATGCTCATCGTCGTTGTTGGCAATTGGGACTCTATTGTGGCCGTGCTGAATAAACTTTCCGCTGTGGCAAAGTTCAGACCCCCGATCAGCTTGCAACGTCTGGAACTACATAGAACAAGCTCTACACATGTACAGGCTGACTCCAGCTACAATCCACCATCTCATCGACAACCAATGTCACTCTTTGGTGACTCGCCCACACCGCAACTCCATTATCTATCCCTGAATGGTGTTCATATCCGCTGGGACCCCCAGACCTTTGTTAACCTCACCACTTTAGACATCCGGAGAATTCCTTACGATCTGTCTCCAGGAATAGCAGAGTTCCGACATATGCTATCCACCTCTCCCGGCTTGCGCAAGCTCTGTCTTGATGGAGCGGGTCCCCAGATGGAAAACAATGACCTCTCTTATTCTCACACCCCCATTGTTCTTCATAACCTTAAACAACTCATCATTGCGGACTTCAGCACCTGGTATGCCCGCTGCATTCTTTCTCATTTCTCTGCCCCAAAATTGCGGGATTTAACGCTCATTAAATTCATCGACGAGGATTATTCCTCCCTCTTCGAGATGCTGACAGGCCGATTCCCAGAAGTCAGGATTTTGACTACATACACGATTACTGTTGATACCAGACACACCAGAATCATGCTCGAGTGGTTGGGATCCATGCCGCATCTATCTTATTTGCGCATGGCTCATATGCCGCCGACGTTTCTCAGTCTGTTCCTTGAAGACGTTCAGAGAAGAACGCTTTCAAAGCGTATTCTTTCCCCGAAACTGAGTACCCTCGAAACGCATACACCAAATTTTCGTGAGCTTGTCGATTGGGCTCACAAAAGGCGGGAAATGAATGCTCCTGTTAGCACAATGTACATTGGACGGGGTGAGATGAACCAGGCGCAAGAGAGAACATTCCAAGCGCAGTGTAGGCAGCTCAGTGCAGTTACTGCTGTGCGCGTACTACACCCAGGTACAAAGACACTGGAAGAGGCATCTTTCTTGGACTGTATATAATTCGGTGATATATAAATGTAGGTTGTGTAGGATATATTGCTACGTATTATACGGACATCTCCAAAACAAATTTGTGATAACTGTTATGCAACTGCCTGTTTTCGCTTTCTACTGTTCACCAATGGAACAATCGAAGGAGTCCTCAGACTATCCTCGACGAACCCGCTGGTCGCAGTCCTCATGAGCGCATGCTCTGAGGTAGAAATATCTGAGAATTGATGTGCTCTTTGTTCTGCTTGGTTCACACGACCGTTAACGCTTGGAGCTGCTTTAGTGAGATTTTGATGGAAGGGTGTCATAAAGAAAGCTTACATTCGATGGAATGCTCTCTAAATAGTCGAATGAATATATCAATCTCTCCCTGACTTACGACACGACCCTGCCTAGTGCTGAGAAGGAATGCTTCTGGTGTCTTGTCCACGTGTATATCGTCTTCTTCCTGGGCGGGTGGCAGCGTTGGCGAATCTTGCCTCCGTTTCAAAAAACTAGCTAGTAGCGAGTCAAATCGATGTTCCAGGGGGAGTGCAAGGTACGCAGGAGCATCCAACATATCTCGCGACGCCTTGCTAGTATGTAGACGTTGTAAATCGACGGGCATGGGGAGAGACTGGTGTTGGGTAAAGGCAGACTTTCCAAAAATATCCTGAAATAGAGAGTGATTGGAGGAACTTGAAGCAGGGACCAAAGCGTTCGCAGAAGATCCTTCTTTTGTTGGCTTTGCATCGTCGCCGAATACCACCACGCGCCAGTCATCGGTTATAGCAACAAAATTACGGCCCAGCGCCTTGTGTGGCCAAGAGTACGATAGGAGGTTTCGGAACTTCAGAGGTACCAAATGCGTTTTTGATGGTACAGGCGATTTAGTATGGAATACTAACACCTGAGTCTTTCGGGAATCTTGGGTGGATGTGTCCTGGAAAACAGAGAAAGTATCATTGCTTGTATGAGGTACCACCCTTTCTATTACCCAAGGGCTCCTATAGTTCCACAACACTAAAAATATATTTACTTTCGTTTTTGTTTCACAAGCAAGATATTTCGACGACTTACCTGCATGAGAAACAAGGTCCCAGAGAATCAAATCGTGATCTCCAGCTACAACTAGAAAACGTCCGGCGTTACCGATGAACTGTGCGGCTTTTACTGCCTTGACTCCAGGAGAAGTAAGTGTGCGGCGGAGGAGGTTAGTAGTGGGGTCGTAAAGCGCAATATAAGGCTCAAAGGCAACCACCAACAGAGAGGCGTCCGGCGACCAAGTTGCTGAACGAGGTATTTCAAAGCGTAGCTCAAAAATCGTACGTGGAACCCACGACTCTATAAAACAGATAAATCGAATTTTGAGCTAGGCCTCTTTGCAAACGCACCTGTCTTCAATTTATTTTTGACAACTCTCACGCCCCATATTTTGACAGCTCCGTCCTCTCCCGTCGTCACAAGATGGGTTGAGAAATTGTGCGAAGTAGGACTAAAAGCTAAGCTAGTAACCTTTCTCCGCCCGTGAGGTCGATGTATCCTGGTATTCAACGACCAACGACTAGCATTCGAATCCCATGACCACAATTTTAGATGAGTGTCGCCCGCAAAACCGTCT
>CEMU01568336.1:829-25967 GCA_900068965.1 Calocybe gambosa
GTAGAGCAAAAATTGGAATGCTGGTTGTGATCCACAAGGTAATAAATATCTGGATTCTAATTTCTGACCTGGTAAGATTGTTCGACATGTATGTGAACCCAAACAAGATCCCATAGGCACCTCAGAATCTATTGTTCCAGTGTCCTTGGCTACGGACGTGTGGGCATGGGAAGCCGTTTATCGCGAGGTTTACCCAGCTTTGTGCTTCTGTGCTTGTGATTAACTAGATGCCCAAAACTCAACCGGGCCGCGATAGGAAAATTGTGATTGTTCCTCGAGCAATTGAGATCCGAACTCGAAGGCTGGTTGGACATCAACAAAGATATTCCATCCATTCAGGCATCGTCTGAATTCTGCCCTAGAAAAGGCTTTAGCTTCAGGCTGCGGGCGCAATTGCTCATGTGCAGTGGGAGGTCTTTGTCTCGGGCCCATGATGTGGACATGAACGTCATTTGTGACCTGATTTGATCTCAGCGACTTAACAGCGCGCCCAGCATGTCAAGCTTCGAACTGACGATGATACGACGGATTTTGCTGAGTTGCTGAGTTGCTCTCTGACCAAGTAGCTGGGTCGTGCAGCGGGTTAGGGGGTCTCTTCTCTACCCTGCATCTCATCTGAGTCGTTTATGCGGACAGGCCTGTATACATTCGCGGGGTGATGGCTCCCAAAAGGAGCTGATTAACCGTGATGAGCAACCTCTAAAGCGAAATACATGTAACGTGCCTCTTTGGGTAGGCAAGGACATAACGTGGCATTAACAGAACTTCTTACGATCACTGCCTCTCACTTCTTCTATGTCTGTCAGGACAGCCTTCGGGGACCCCACCATGAGGTGGATATGTTCTGTATTCCACGAAGCACCACGGAGGCACCCAACGAAATGTGCGAAGTCCCGAGCGCAAGTTATAAACGTTATATCGATAATGGAAAGTGCGTCATAGGCACTGTCGTCATGTTCTAGATGCTTTTTCATCGGATTTGATGCAACCAAGCTGCAAAGTTCTGCTGCATGACACCACGCTTTCAGCTGGTCGTTTCCGGTAAAGCCTTCTTTAAACAAGATATGGAGTTTTACGGGGCCCCGACGGACGCGTTGCTCGTCGTTTCCAGAAACTTGATACAAGGAGTGATGATCGTACCATAGTATGTACCGTTCCTGTTCAAAAACCTGTAATAGACGAACCGGAAGCCCGCCGGGAAAGACATCTGAAAAAGCAGAGCCTATGACACAGCGTCCTATTATATTGCCCCTTTCGTCACGGAAAGCGTCAGGCTGTCCGAGGAAGTTTTCTACTTTCGATACCTGCGCAGGCGATGATACTTGGTCGCTGTTTGTCGAACGGTATGCACCCCATGCAATTCCCGTCCGTTGCCGATTCAAAGAACGTAATTCGAGACCACGAACCGCAAAGAAGTTGATGGCGAGATGGAGGGCAACAAGGATTAGCATCGCGCTGTACGTCAGCGCAGGCGTAGCCAGATGTGGCACAACGAGAGTTCCGAGCTAAGCCAAAACATATCAGTGTAAGGTATAGTCGTGTCCTGCAATGTTTTATCGCACCAACATGCCTAGAAGTGCGAGAGTAGTCTCTTTACTTGAGTCCTTGGCATTCAAATCTCCAACATCGCCACTCCCTGTTGTAGGTGTTGCAAAGTGCAAAGTGATTGTAGCCTTTGAACCTCCAGCAAATATCCCACAGAGGGCTTTGAATGTTGCACTCATGCATAAAACACCAATCCTTAGTCCGGGTACAGCGAAGATGAAGTCGGGAGATCCAAGGGCAGGAGAAATGGTATCCAGTATGATTCCAGCATCATTCAATATATCGGCAAGAAAACGATAGGTTTTAGCTTCAGGAACGAGTGAGGACCCGTAGATGTAAGCGCCAAAAATGGCTGAGAGAATTTGTTTAGCGAAGAGTCGAAAGGACTCCACTTAGAGGAACGGCGAACTTATCAGGCGATTGCAGACGTCCTGCATGACAGTCAGGAGCATGGCATACGTGGCTGTTGCTGACGGATCACCCACGCCAAAGCCTGATAAGAGTGCAATGTTCAACCTGAGCCAGCAAGAAAAAGCTATGCAATGGTACCTTCCAAAACAGCCCGAGATGATAAAAGACTCGCCAACGAACTACAGAATGCTTGCAAGGCATTGAGAACCTGATAACTGGGCTGTAATGTATCTTTGCACTTCTAGTTTTGCCAATGTACATACCGAAGGTAGTCTACCCACAATATTTTGAACGAATGGAACTAACCCTCGAGGCGAAAACACTTACCTGGCGATACGCTATCCGGATAACGAGCAGGAAGAAAAACCTTCTTGAGAAATAAGAGCAGGTGCCGTCCAGTAGTCTTTCGGACTGACGAATCATCCAGTATTGCGGACTGTTGTGTGTAATTTTCTGAGTGCCACGTCTGCTTAGTTTCTAGATTTAAAAAACACACATGTTTGTCATTCACCACGATCTGGCGACGATGTCCTGAGTCATCTACTTCAGTAATTACGTATTCTTCGCCCATGACACGATGACGCGAAAGAAGAGTTGAAGGACGCGCTAACGACCGACCAGCGTATCGAGGATTCGAAGATGAGCGGATCGATGGTAGTAGCAAATATAAATTACGAGACGCGTACGTGTCGCGTTATGTATCCGGCTTTTGCCGATACTAGCGAGGCATTCAATATTCAATATTTATAATCTACTAGCAAAAGGTTTACTATTGCCCAGCACACAAATCAAACATCCTTCCCCAAGCACAGCACCCACTTCCACTCCTTTACCTAAACGCTCCACCAACGCATCACGGGGAGCCTTGACCACACTTTCCATCTTCATGACACTAAAGGTAACTAAAACATCGCCTTCCTTAACAAACTTGTTGTTCTCCGAGTCTGGAGACCCAGCGAGCGCCAATGCAGGGTGGAGTTCTACTATTTTGCCAGCGAGGGGCGAGGCAATGTGAGAATTATCATGAAGATCTGCCAACTCATGGATGATAGTTCCAGCAGCGACTGATGTTGATCGGGAAAGCGAAAATTCGAAAGCACCTGAGGAGAAAGATGCCTGCAAGACACCGGAAAGTCTCTCGGGAAAGGTATTGCGGGAAATGGAAGAGAGCATGAGTGTGTGCGAGCGTGTCGCAGAAGGCACGTTGCTGCCCGAGGGTGATAATGTCAGATGGAATGAGGTTCCTGGCTGTAGTAAAACGCCTGACGGACTGCGAGGGGTTGGGACTCTTGCATTGCTATTTAAACTAATTTTCGGAGACTGCAGGAAAGACTTTCCAAGACTGAGCACGACATCAATACTCCGCTCCAACCATAGAGCGTCAACGGCCACGGGCCAATCTGCATGCAGTAATACACCAGCAAGGACCTCACGGTTTGTAATGACCGTCCCATCAAGCCTGAGTTCCCGTATGGCAGACTGCGCCCTTCGAGCCATTTCGTCAAAAGTCCTCCCAGTAATGACTACCTTGGCGAGCAGGGAGTCAAATTCGGTGCCAACGTTCCAATATAACTCGGAATGTTCAGAGAATGGGCCAGTAGCAAGCCATGTATCGATTCGTGTTCCGGGGCCTAATGGCCAAGAAATTTCTGCAGGTTTCAATATTCCAGGTGATAGACGAAATGACTGGAAAGGATCTTCTGATGTCAACCGGAGCTGCATGGCATAGCTCCTGAGCGGAGGCAGTGGATCGGCAAGTGACAATGAGCTCAGATTTATCGAAGGCGTGAAAAGTAGGAGTTGGGTGCGAACTAGATCAACACCAGTCACCTCCTCTGCAATTTGCGTTCAGCAGTGACCACATATTACCAGTTCAAGAGTTTACCAGTGATTGTATGCTCAACCTGAATTCTGGGATTGATCTCGAGAAATATCCAATCAAGCGTTCGGGAGTTCACGAGAAACTCAATGGTCCCAAGCCCTCGATATTTCAGGTGTTTGGCTATTTTCGTGGACGAATCCAACAATAGCTGGGTTCTTGCAGGAGGTAATCCAGATGGAGCCATCTAAGACTCAGTTGTAAGAAACCTTCCGATTGGAGGCTACACACCTCGATGATCTTTTGGAATCTAAATGAGCGTCGATTAGCACCGTACACATCTGCCACATTTTTCGAGAATATATACCTCCGTTGTACACTACATTCTCTTTCCCATAAGTGATTCACATTTCCGAAACCGTCTCCCACAATCTGAACCTCGATATGTTTCCAAATTGCCCCCGTCATGGCTTTCTCGACGAACAATCGTTTTGATACAGATTCGCCCAAGCATCTATGTAGATGTTATAGATATCATATCAGAAATGATATACCAACCTATCAAATGCCTCCTTGACATCTTTCCCCGACTCCACGAGTCTGATGCCCCTGCCACCACCTCCATCCAGGGCTTTTAGCATAACAGGAAATCCTTCTCGACGTGTAAAAGCTTGGACATCTTCGCTAGATGATATTTCTGTGCCAGGAGCAACATTCACGCCAAGAGAATGTGCGAGCTCTCGTGAAAGCATTTTGTTCGAAGCTATCCGAAGTGTATCTTCCGAGGGTCCTATGAAAGTGACCGTCTTCGTGAGCGACAAAGCGTTCGCAAGCACAGCGCTTTCACTGAGGAATCCATAGCCAGGATGCAAGTGCGTACAACTTAACCTATTATCGTGTTCAGCTGTGTAGTAGTATATATAAGCGTGGTGTCGTACCTCAAAGCGATGTCAACAAGCTTTCCGACGTCCAGATAGTCAGATGCACCATCGAGCTTCACAATTTCATGGGCAAATGTGGCATGGCTCTCGTCGCCCTCGATGTATATGGCAACCGTGGTCCACCCAAGTTCTCCTGCAGAGCGTAAGACACGAACAGCGACTGCAGCCTATGACGTAAGCAGTGATGGTTGTTTTATTACACGCAGCACTCACTTTCTCCCCGGTTCGCAACAAGGACTTTAAACATTTGCCTATTGTACTGGGGTACTTGACAAGCTACAATAAATGATTTTTCGCATGCGTGAGCTTTTGATCCACAGTAATCATAACTAACTATCGGTTATTTCTCAAAGCCGGACCTCAATTGACTCCCCACGCGAGCACGTATACCTTTCCACTCATCGGACCCATCTATAGACAACAACGGTAAAAAGTCGACAAGAAAACGGTGCCAAGCTGATAAATGGAACGCTTCAAGTTAACTCTTGCCAGACTTCAAATTTGAGCTCTCGTAAATTTCCACCTTCATGACATGCTGCTGTATACTACCAAGTAACGATCGTCTTGGCGAGAATTGAGACGAACTTGTACCCAAGATTCCCAGTAGGAGCCTTACTCCGAACCTTTGCACACGTCGTAAGATGAGATAGGTTCATCTATAGATCGGGGATCGTTACTTACTGTAAAATCTTTCTAAAAAGTACAGGTACAGTACAGTGATGTTGATGTGAGTGTTTGTGTTCTGTTTCGTTAGAAACTTGCACCGGAACAAATGCAGATACACTTCTTTTCAACCCCTGATTCGCAGCAAGGAATTTATTGTGATAATTAGGCCACCACTGTGGTCTTTCTCGTGCGTGTCAATTACTTGAGCCATAATCATCTACCGGGTATTGGTGAAAGCCGGATCTGGGAAGACACAATGACGATTCACGCACGAACAACAACGATTCGTCTCACTATTACAACCATTTCATGCCGTCAGACTCCTCCACCAGCGATGGCAAGAAGCAAGTCGATCGAAGCAAGTCAGGCATCGCATCAAGTTGGGAGGTATCGAATATTATACTTTGCTGTCAATGGGCCCAGGCTGACCGATGGTATTTCGAACTCATAGGAACCGATTTCGCAATTAAGACAACAGCAACAGCTTACTCGACAACCAAATCTTCAGGATACAGGCTATATTCGTCAGAAAGCCAACTACAAACTTTGGGTGCGGGAACGCTTAGACGTCCTCCTTGACCAGGGGTCCTTCATCGAAATTGGTTCTGTCACTGGGAAACCTATATACGATGAGAAGACTGGAGCTTTACAATCATTTACTCCAGCGTAGGTTGTTTCTTTCCAGGTATGTTCGCTCTCTGTACCTGGCCTTTTTTTCTAGAAATTCCATTACTGGTTTCGGACGAATTGAAGGAAGAAAGGTATTCGTGGTTGCAGATGACTTCAGCGTGAGAGGCGGACATGCTGACGGCGGAATACAAATGAAAGCACCTTACGGCGAAGTATGTCACTGCAAAAACTCATGTGAAATTGTGTACTAAAGCACACCAGCTCCAAGCGAGGAAAGCAAGAATTCCCTTGGTTTGTTCACAGGCGAACATATATGACATGTACGTTTTCTCATGTCCCGGCGGCAGATTCGGCTCTTGGATGGTTCTAGCGGAGGTGGAAGCGTCGCAACATGTGTGTATGAGAAGGAGCCTACGGTTTTTTCTACGACGACTGAACTGGGCAGCGCAGATCTCACTATGGGGGCAACATATGTTCCTGGAATCGCCGGCCTCGGAAGAAGCATGGACACAATGGCTGTTGTTCCCGTGGTATCAGCGCTTCTGGGACCTGTGGTGGGCTTAGGTGCTGCAAAAGCTGTTCTCAGTCACTTCACGTAAATATCTCCCGATCTCACGCCGATGACCATTCCATTTTCTAATTTGATACTGTGCAGCGTCATGGTTAAAGGCATCAGTCAGGTGTTATCCGTTCTATCAATAACTAATTCTTTCCTTACCTCCCCTCGCCTTAGCTTTTCGCAGCGGGACCTCCTGTGGTCAAGCAAGCAACTTATGAAGACTTGTCAAAAGAGGCGTTGGGTGGATGGGAAGTTCATGCGTACAATGGGACGGTTGACAACGTCGCGGCCTCAGAAAAAGATGCCTACCACCAAATCGTCAAGTTCTTGTCGTATCTTCCTTCCTCGATACTCCTTTTACCACCTGTAATTGAGTCAACTGATTCTATTATTCGACGAGAGCAAGAGCTCATCTCTATTATTCCGCGACGGAGGACACAACCATACGAGATTCGGAGACTTATTCGTTTGATAGTCGACACGTATGGAACACCTGGTGATTTGCTTTCTTCGTCCTTCTTTGAGATAGGCGGGACCTGGGGCGCGTGCGTCGTCACCGGCTTTGCCAGGCTTGCAGGACACCCAATTGGTGTCCTCACAAGCGATTGTTTGGTGAATGGCGGTCAGTAAGTCTACAAACTATAAGAAGTTACTTGAAGCATTCATAAATTCAGGCGCTCTTGATGCTCTGGGCAGTCAAAAAAGTGCCAGATTCGTCACCCTCTGTGACCACTTTGGGTGTGTTTCGAACTGGGCATTCAAAACTCGCCATTTGAATTTTATCCATCCAGGCTTCCATTGTTGAATCTTGTTGACCTTCCCGGCTTCGCAGTTGGTTAGCATTTGCTCTAGCACGTCTCTATAGTCTAGTAAACAACTTCAGGCTCTCTGGCGGAGCAGGCAGCGACTGTTCGCCACGGTGCATCCTCGATGTCCGCACTGTACAACGCGACCACTCCTATATATACCGTCATCATACGCAGAGCATTCGGCGTCGCAGGAGGTGTGTTTGGTGACCCCGAGGACGGAACTGGGTCCCGAGTGGCTTGGTGAGCTTGTTTGATCAGCTTAACTCTGCCCCTTACGTTAGCAAAAAAACAAATCTAGGCCATCTGGTGATTGGGGTAGCCTTCCACTAGAAGGTGGCATAGAAGCCGCTTTTAAGCGTCAATTAGATTCTGCGAGATCTACTGAGGCCCGCTCGAAGCTGATGGCAGATCTATTAGAGAAATTTGAAAATATTAGGAGCCCCGTCAGGACTGCACACAAGTTCGGAGTGGAAGAGATCATCGATCCTCGAGATACGCGACCATTAGCGTGCGAGGTGGGTCAGCTCATTGAAGCGTTGCTCAGACCTGAATGGAATTCTGTTCAGTGGGTGAAACACGTATACGAAAACCTGTTACCACAACTCTTGACTGTCAGACAAAATAAGATTGGCCTTGACAGCAAGCCTTTGGGGGGACGTGGGTACCGACTTTGACCTGTTGGGCGAAAGCTTAGCACCAAGAGCGCTGGGATGGCACGCCATTCGTTGTATCATACACCACTTCCCCATAGAAAGCAGCAATAATATATACACTGTTGTACTTGATAGTTTCTGACTGTCAAAGCCTGAAATCCCCATCCTACCCCAAACGTTTGGGCTTCCACGCCCCAACACCTCCTCCGAAATTTCCAAAAGCACCCGCAATTCCTGGAAGGGCGGGACCACCTTCCGCTGAAGTCGCCGAAGGAACAGCGGGAGCAGATGGTCTTGTTGCAGAATTTGGTGGCTGGAAGGATGAGCGATAAGTCGACGAATTCGGTACCGTTTGTATAGAGAGGAATTTGTTTGGTAAGGGTCGATCATCCGTGTTATACTGATATGGAGGATATCTTTAGTTTTGCAAACCGCTAGCTATGGTAGACTCGCATACCTGGAATTCAAGGCCAATGCCGTCAGCTTCAGATACATCGAGAAGCTTTACGAGCTTCTTTCCAATCGAATTCAATTTCTCTACGTCTTCCTTGGAGCGCGTCCAAACCTGTATACGATCGACTTTGCTTCTCAAGCTCACAACTGCACCACAGATTTCATCGCTGTCCTCAAGCTCCTCTCCTACCAGAGCCATAGCAAGCCAGCTCCAGCATCGATCGAGTAGAGTCGCATTATTCTTCATTGTAAGAACCCACTTGCCACCATTCGCGTTTGCCTCGTCTTCCCACATCGGTTTAATACCAGATTTAAAGAGATGGTAGTTGGAATTGCGCTCGAGCTTGGAAGGTGGCTTCAACCAATTGAAATACCGACAGAACGATTCCACCGTATCAAATTCACCAACAACGGTTAAACCGGCTTCATAATCGATAGTATCAGGAGGTTGGGGCTGGGATGATGTTTGAGAGGTGAAAGCCGTATCAGGAACTGTAGCGGTTGCAGGCGTGAATGGGAACTTGGTTTTAGTGTCATGGAATATCGTCCTGTTAGCAAAAAAGGTTAATACGGCAATAGTAATGAGACATATTACTCACCAGTTGAACTGAAGAGGATGCTCTGGTGCCTTCATAGGGACACCTGGAGTCTTTGGGTCCTCGATCATGTCTGCTTCGGGTGGTTTTGCAGTTCCATCGATACTGAGCGCCCGCGCCTTGGCCAATCGTGCAGTGATGGCGTCAAGACTTGGTATATTCTTGTACCCAACTTTTACTTGCCTCTTCTCGGGAGCGGCGTTATCCTGATTCAACTTCTCAACTTTTTCTGCAGTGAGAGGTTCACCCTCCGTATCTCCTAAATCATCGCTTCCCGTTTCATACTGAGGTGACGTCGATAGAGCCGACGGGGAGGTGGAGCGAGTGTTTGGAGCATTTACGGCAACGGAATCGTTTGTAGATGCTGCCGTAGACACTGAAGTGTTTGAACCAGTACGCAGAGCAAAAGCAGCGAGACGAGGACGCGGCGCCGAGGTCGTCGAATTGTTGGTCATTGCTGGTGGGGCAGCCGGGTTAATGCGAGCGGCTAGCTGATTTAAGGAGGGCAGACGAGCTGCAGGCTTTTGGGGCACTTCAACTGTTTGAGATGGGGAGCTCATCGTAGTAAACGGAAGAGAATCAACCCCGGCGATGGTGGCAATGACCCGAGACCAAACACCGCCATCATCAACTTGAAGACCTCCGCGGAATTGATTCATTAGCCCATTTGCCAAAGACTATGCCTCTACCGCCGCAGAGTTCTGGTTTGCGCTGCTATTTTATAGAGGGAGACAAGGTTTACGCACGGATCGGGGCCAATCTTTAATTATCTTATCAAGTTTAGTGATAACTAGTTCAACCATAGACCTGTCGGCCATCCCAAAAATTGGGCTTTTCTAAACGTGTAGACCATCTCACCTTTACTGTACTCCACTTCTCAAAACTATGATCATGTTCCTTTCACATCAAGAATATTTTGAGCCTCCATTAATTGGTGTGTCACATCAACGGTTTCAAGCCCAAAATTATATTACTGGTGAGATCCAACACATCAGCTTCAGGTTTATTTCTACTATCACATCAGAATATTCACGTACTGGTATCTACACATGAGCGGGATTCCATGTGCTACTCGATGGGCATCCGAGTGATACCTTCCAAGGTAAGCGTCATACAACCTACAGAAAACCACCATGTTTATAGAAATACTACGGCACAAGACCTCAAACGTCGGCTGACATCCCATCTCAAATGGGAGGCTCCGGGAGCTATGTATGAATATGGGACCATGGCGCCACATGACACATCACCGCCCCATGATTCTGAACAATGTGTGGATTTAATCTGCATTTTGAACAACGTTACTGGAATCATTCACCTGATAGGTGACAAAAGGGATATCCTTCTGAAGATGTAGATTGACAACTTCCACGTCAGAATTCCACAAGTATAACCCTCACGCACGCTATCGAAATGTTCTTTCTCTGCGTGGGACAAAGGTTCAGCCTCAACCACAGTGTGAAACCTTGTTCCCATACTTCCGGAAGCCTCTGTAGGTTTCTTGCTTGAGAGATTTACGAACAAGCTCCGGGGCTAACCTTTTAGAAAGATAGCGTCCCGTGAAACCATCGGAAATTTCCAGAGCAGCATTGACAGGATAGTAGGACTTCCGCGTGCCGCCTGCGATGCCCAGAACGCAGTGCGTCTCATAGTTTGCTGATGCAAGAAACCTGCTAGCTATAGGCAATTTGTTAGCCTGTGTACACAGTCATTTCCTCCACTATCCAGATTACGATTCAAGCTCCACAAGCTTGCGATCATTTAAGTTTCAAAACGCGGAATCTATTCTAGGGCGTGAGATCTGTACGTATTAACCCAAGAATTATCTAAAATAGCGCCTTGGACGGACCACATATGGTAGTCGAAAAAACTATACTCCGAGCGACAGGGCTCTAAAACACAGACAATGTTACTCAGGCTGTCACCCGGCGGACCGACCATGCAGTGATGGCGCCATTTGCCAACACCAAATTACCGCATACGCAATGATTAATGATTCATCACAAACATGAAACTCCATTGTGAATGCTGCAAAACTACTTGATACATATGATCATGGAACCAATTCGTAAGGACATCCGGGTAGCATGCCGACGTTTCAGCACCTAAAGGGAAAAAAAAGATTTGACGACACCATTATTTTGCGACAACTACATTCATGCCGCTCTCCTTCAACTTGCTCAGCAATCTGGCGTCCATCGGCAATGGATGCGTAATCCTGAAGGGCTCGAAAGGGCCGACGCCAAAATCCACAAAAACAACATTCATGCAGCTAATGCCTGACCCTAACGGCACTTTTTCTGAGCGTACTCCACTCGCTACGGAGGTCATCCTCTCGGCGAAAACGACGTTCCTCTCGCGGAGCTTAAGCGCTTCCAATTGTGGGTAAATTGTTGAATTCGAGATGAGAACTCCATCTCTGCCAAGTGCCATGATGATCCTTTCGGTATATCTGGTACGTGGGTAACCCTCATCGTGGAGATCGAGGATGACGAGAGAGTTAAGAGAAAGAAGCAATTCAATGAGGTCTTCTTCCACGAGGGGCATATTTTCCAGAACAAGCTTTTCCAACGGCGGGGAGGAGCGTTTGATCATGCGTGAGAGATCGGCTGCGCTTGAGTGTCCTTGGCGCATGGTGTACGTGACAGTCAAGGTCTTGAGCAAAGGTAGCGTGAGGGAGCGGAATAGAATGGAAACAGCAGTGCTGGCCTCGGTACGCAGAGATTGCAGTTTTGCGTGTCTCAACACCGCGGTAGGCGGGACCAGTACAGAAGAACTCGGGTGAGTTTCAGAAACGTTGTACAGAGCGCATGACTCCAGCTCTGGGAAGCTGGTCAATATGGCGAGACATTCATAAATAGACAGCTGGGAATTTAGCGATAATGTTGTCAGCGTCTGGCTAAACGCCGCAAACAGTGGCGGGGCTTTGACTGATTTTGCTTTCCAATTCAGGTCCCTTAGCTTGGAAGAGTGGTGAATGACTTTCAAGAGGTGGTCTGGAAATGCATCCAGGGACTCAGGGTGATTGAGGCCGGTGACGCCGTGGATGTCCAAGTTAATATCGAGGGACTCCAACAAAGGCAGCCCATCGTCAGGCAACTGTGATAAGGCGACGTGCGCATGGCGGCTTAAGTCAAAGCGAACTTCCTTCCATCGCTTATAAGTAGGAATAAAAATTTGGAAAATTTCTGATATGTTGTGCATACGCTGCTCCTTAAAGAGTACAAATTCCGACTCGTCGACCTTGAGCTCGAGTATAAGCGGCCGGTCAACGGATCGTTCTATCCACAGCCGTATAAGTGATAAATCGGTCGCCAGCAGGCCATGTTTAAGTACAACGGAGATGGATGACCAAAGAGCCGGCGTTGACAAGGCTAAGCTTCTCCAATAACGTGAAACGCCACATACGGAGATTGGCGCGTTCGATCTTTCTGGGCGTACAAAGTGGCCCTGTAGACAATGAACAAATATTTCGCTGGCGATTTCAAGAGGAAGGCGTTCAATAATGCATTCTATCGTTGAAGATGTCATTACTCCTTCTTCGGACTAGATGAAATAATTTAGTTTTAAGTGTGCTTCGTCCTGAGTCAAAAAACAAACTACTTCGCATCCTGGAGTATCGTTATTCCAAACCATCTGGAGGTAGATTAAGTGGGACAACGTCAGATGTCTGCCATTGGGGATTGAAACGTGTAACGAGGCACCATACCAGGTCCACACAAGACTTAGCGCCTAAGCCGTTGCGCCGCAATGATATTGATACCACAGAGCAGTACAAAAGTCTGGTAGCAATCAATCAAAGTATAATCCACCCGCACAATATATGCCAGGGATGTTGTCTTGTGCTGTAAGTTATGATAGATGCAGGATGAAAGAACAGTTTCCCAAGTGATTGATGAGAACACATACCTTCTTCGAAGCGCGCGATAAGCTCAAGCTCAAGAGCCAGAGCGGGAGCGCTGCGCCTTTGTGAGTTGAATCACGAAGGGGGCAGGAGGTGGAGATAAAATTCCCACGTGTGCAGAACCTGATCACAATTTGATCAAACCCAAGTCTTTGTTTGGCATCTTCTTTCCCAGGGCTGTCAGATGGAATGAGATTTTCGTGTTCTTTGTAATCATCGGCTCCTAGCGCCACATCGCGTCTCGTATCCGACCAAATCCTTTTACAAGCTATCGCCAGCTTTCGGCTCATTGTATACTGATCACGGTGATACAATCAGATTATCAGTCCGGTACCGTAAATATTTAAAACTTGAAGGCGGGGTGTTCTGTCAGATTTGTATTCAAATCCACCTGCCAACCGTTATGCCTAACAATGAAGCAAGTTATTACCTTGCTCTCACAACTAACACTACAGTCTGATGGTTTCCAAGATGCTGAAGATTTGCTTTTCAAACTGTAGAACCGCGTTCTGTACTAGAGGTCCGGCGACATGGGGATAACCTTGGCAGGCTCTGACCCCCGGTTCACGAGGCCCGAATTGGCAGTCCACAGATTTCAGCGGCACTAGTTCATTTTAAATCCGAATGTAAACGGCTCATCTTTGAAGACGTGTTGGTGTTGGTTGGGCAACATGCCACGATACGTAGTTCAGACGTCTCCAGAACAAGACAGCATGAAACTCTCGATTGCACCCGGCGAGTGATAACGGAAACCCTAGATTTCTAGAAATAGAATCACATTACCATTACGCGAGTGAATTCTGTCGAAGTTCCCTCGAAAGGGTTTCGCTTTGTTCCCGCGATACGCAACGAGCCGACGCAATCTTCATCTTGACATGCCCAGAACCCTAGATGGGCGTATTCCTCCGATTGCAGTCCATCTTCTGCAGACTTTTGATGCAAGGAGAAATATTTCTTGCTGTAAGTCATGAACTGCCAACTAGTACAACTAGTTTCAGTAGGTTCGCAGCATCACCTATCAAGGAAAAAGGTCACTTGGCATTCATATCATTGCATCCCTATTTGCCCATTGATAGCTCCTCTTCTTCGCCTAAAGGGTTCGAAGATGACAAGTAGCGCCTAGTACACATTTGGGGTGTAAAGACCAGAGTTCCTACATACCATTCGGGTACCGTGATATCAAACGAGACGCCAGTACAGCCCATCAGAATGATTCAAGGCATCCGTCAGAAGAGTACAACATGTATTAACCTGTTTAGATAAGTAATCAGCGAATCATTAAGGTGTGATCACCATGGTTTTTCCAGCTCAACAGCATCCATGACACCAAATCTTGGGTATCTATCGAGCTTCTTGATTTTGAAAATTTAGAGTTGGTAGGCGCGAGTGGTGAGCCTCGTCTTTGGAAACAGGACAATGGACTACGACCAGAGGAATGGAACGGAACCACACATTACTCGGCCACCTGATTCAACAGCGAGACTCTGAACGTTCACCACGCCTTGTCATCTTTTGATACACGAGTACGCCGAGCACGACTCGTGACCTTGTCAGAACATGTGAGAGTAAATACAAGGTAAGAAAGCCATGGAAACTTTTGTCAAGTGGCAAGACAAGGTACGAGGCCAGAGGAGAATACAGCGCGGTCTATGAAATAGTCGTGAGGAAATTGGTCCAAAAATGTCATAACGCCAAGGGCTCGAGGGGTCAAATCTCAGCCACACTCCTTGGCTGGAGGTCTGCTTAAGTACCCAAAAAAAAAATTCAATGGTTTAGAAAAATCAATTCTATATCAAAAGGTCGATCCACTGTTTCTTGAAATTAGTGCTCGCCAAAAATAAAATTAAACAGAGAGGTTTATGTATTCTTAGATGCCTCACTTCCAAGTCTACTGAGTCACTGACCCTGTGGCAAGACCTTTGGCCCGTTTCTTTTCCAGCTAAAAAACCTCTTATGAAACGGACGGCATTCCGCGAAGTATCCCCATTGAGGTATATCTTCCCTTGATCGTAGCCGCGGCATACCCTCGGCATCGATATCGTATATGGCAGAAAGGTGTGTCAGATGACGAGTGAATGGGTTATACACAAATACGTCTTACGCGTGAGTAATAGGACAAAAGTGGGTGGGGACGAGGAACCCACACAGCCCGAAAGGATTTTTAGGAGATATCATCATGGTATCAAGAAGCGTCGACGCATAAAGAAGAAAGCTCATGACTTGTAGGCGCTTCAAAACAAAGGCGATAAGATCCGTCAAAAGGTGTAGATTTCGAAAGAGGAAAAAATAACAAAGGAAATGACATGTCAGTGATGCACAACAACAGTAGGTGTTTTGATATGGTTGATTGGTCAGGTCGGGAGAAGGGGGGTCATCGTGGGATGGAGATGGAGTGGGAAAGGGCCACTGGGTTGCGTCGACAAGTTGTAATGAAACTGATCGACAGAAGTGAGAACGGACGGCCGAAAGCGAACATACCCCTTCGCATACGCCATAGGAGGATGAATGAATTGAGGAGAAGGGTCGATCTGGGGGAAGGGGGGAGGAGGCGATCTTCACGGAGTAAATCTTTGTTCTCTGACGGCGGGAATGTCGGCATAATGTTGATCTAAACCAATAGGGCGCTATTTGTACTTGTTGATACAGACTCGGCATAGACACTTGCCGAGAATTTGGGTTTTTGGGAAAAAGGGGGGGGGCTGGGACTTGTCGCCGGCCGTTAACTAGCCCAGGCCAACAGTTTCCCCTGCTTCAACACTTCAACCCTCCCAAGCCATTCTTTGCAAAGCAAAATGGGCAGAAGAAAGATAGAAATTCAACCTATTACTGTAGGTCGCGTTCTCGGTCGCGTTCCTTCTTGACGTCAAGTGCCCGATCCATTGTCCTGGGGCAATATGTCGCAATTTTTAAAACACCCATCGCCCTGCACCCAATAATACACACCTTCTCCTAAACCCTTTTCAAACTCATTGCTTACTTATTTTTTTTTTTATACTTAGCACGAGCGTAACCGCTCAGTGACCTTTTTAAAGGTCCGTACAATCTACTTTAACCAAAGTTTTTTTTGGCTATTTTTGACTTTAATGTCTTGGCACCCGTCCTGGATGGGTTATAATTATAAAAATCCTTCAGCGCAAGAATGGTCTCTTCAAAAAGGCGTATGAGCTCGGCGTTCTCTGTTCCGTCGACGTTGCGGTTATCGTCTTTGGTAGGCCATTGTCCTTTTTCGTCACGCCCGTCGCCGCGGGATGGTGCTCGCTAACCGACCCTTGTTCTATTTTTATCTCGTAGAGGAGAGGCCAGGCCATCACCTCAAGCTATATCAATATGGCTCCTCCGACATCCACGAAATAATCCAACGGCACCTTCATGTGCGTTGTCGACGTCTATCAACTGTCTCTTGTGCTTATCATCTATAAAAAAACTTTTGGTATCTTCATTTTTTCTTGTCCCTTTCCCAACAACCTAGCATGATGGCGAAAAGGACACTCGTGGGCCAGCCGATTTCTCTGGCACCGCCTCAGGCTCCAAGATGGACGACGGAGGTGATGGTGACGATGACGATGGTGACGATGATGGCGACGATGGTGTCGTCTCCTCCCTACGAGGCCCCAAGCGTAGAGGCGATGGGCAGTTCAAACCGTCCAACACCAGCGATCTCATGAGTACCGACGTTCGTCTCCCCCCCTTCCCCTTCCCAACTCGTTCTTTAATTCTTTATATGTAACTTAGTATTTACCGCAGCTTGACTACGGCTCCTCCTCTCGGATGTCTCACCCGCAACATCCTCCACGCCAGCTGCCGCCTTCAATATCCATGTCACAACAACAACAGCACCAACACCCTATATCGAGCGATCGCCTTGGACCGATGTACCCCCCGCATCAAAGCAACAAAAAACCGCGGCTTGGGATTGCACCTAGTACTGGGCTCGGACACTCTCGGTCGCCATCTGATGATCCAATGCCGAGCTCAGCGAGTCCCGTCAGCGGTGGTCGGAGTAGCGCGCGATACCCGCACAGTGCAGACCCGCTCTCAAGAAACTTTAGCACGACTTCTGGATACCTACCTCACCACGTCCCGTCATCCGTTCATCACCACCAACAACCCACCTCCGCATCCTCTCACAGTCGGCATAGTCAGCAGCAGCAGCAACACCCACAGTACACCCCCTTCTTCTCCTCGGGGGGTTCGGGTAGCTACGGCCAGGGGGGAAGCACCCCTCCTCCGCCTAGCTTCATTCCGCTTCAATCACAAGCGGAATTCTCATCCTCAGCCGCTGCGCGTGGAAGAAGCGCAAGTAGCGGCAGTGGTGTTCTGCCATCCCGGAACGTTTATGGCTCATACAGTGTGGATAGTGGCGGTGGCGGGGGTCCGTCGCCGAATAGCGCTGGGGGAAGCACTGGAGGCAGCGCTACAGGAGGTGGAGGGCCCAACGGAGATATACTAGCGGCTTTAATGGATGCGGAGCAACAGGCGCGTGCGACAATTGCACGTAGGAACTCCGCGTCGTCTGGCCAAGGGAGCGGCGGGACGGGATCGGGGTTTAGGTTGGATTGGCCTGTACACGTGCCAACGGCGACGGCTCCTCCACCAGGATCTGGTGAAGGTGTACCCTCTAAACCTGCTTCTCACAGCGGAAGTGAACGGGGAGATCGAGAAAGGGATGGAGCGTCGGGTACTTCGGGTGGAAGCGTTAGTGGTGGGGGTAGTGGGGGTGGGGGTGGTAATAGTGCCGGTTCTGGTGCTGGTACATCTGGCACGGACTGGTTGGACTTTTTGTCTGGAGCAACAGCAAACGGAGCGCCTGCAGGCTGATGTCACAAAATGGAAAAACAAAGTCTGTATACCCGTCGCTACAATTTGCACCCTTTTGCTGATCGAGGATAGTTAGATGTATTGTACAGTATAATTCGCTGTCTGTATATCCTTTGCTGTGAAAATGGATTGTCGTTTCGTTTATTCGACTTATGCCAGTGGAGACAAACAAGTAGACAATTTTAATTCAATTTTTTATTCCGGATCTGCATCGCGTTCCCTGCTCGAGGCGGGTTCCTGTTCTAATTATATAGAGATCTGACCCTCCATCTGGGACTTTTTTGTTTTTTGTTTTTGAGACCGAGTGCTCGCTGGTTGAAATAGTTTAGCCTGATGATATAAAAAGATGTGGCTGGTTAGCTATCAAAATAGGCAAGATTGGTTGACATCAATTGAACCAAGTATCCGAAAATATTAAAATAGCAGGTCACATTAACTTGAAGTTGAGGAACACCGGGAAAATACAGTCTTGGTCCAAGAGGACCCATCTGACGCGTCGGGCTCAAGGTCACGTGACCATGAGTATGCCATCAAATTTTTTTCATTCCTTTCTTCACGGCCACCAGCAATGGCTTATTACCTGAGGGCGTCGCTCAAGTCGTCGCTGACTGCTCCTCGTACCTCGTTTAGGGCGTCTTTAAACAGACTCCCCCGTCACTCCTTACGTTACACCTCTGCCGTTGCCAATGCAAGAGCCAGTCTCCCCCAACAGCCTCCTTCATCTTCCCCAACAGACAGCGAATTGCCCGCGTTTGATACATTAAAAGGCACCATGGACGACAATCTCTTGAGAGCCATCACTGACTATCCCATGAATCTAAAAACAATGTCACCCGTTCAAGCTAGAGTACTCCCAATGCTCGAACAACTAGCAAAACCCTTTGACGCCTCCGAACACACCGGCCCTCAAGCCCCCTCTCGTGATCTCCTCGTTAAAGCTAGAACTGGCACAGGCAAAACGCTTGCTTTTCTCATTCCCGCGGTTCAGTCTCGCTTAGAGCTAATTCAGCGTCACCAACAATCAAATCCTCCTCAACGACAGCAGCCCACGTATAACCGTCGTGGAGTACCCCCTCACCAGTCTCGCGACCTCTTACCCTTTTCAGATCAAGTCGGCACCCTCATCATCAGTCCTACTCGCGAATTGGCTACTCAAATTGCAAAAGAGGCTTTGCGCATCACTTCTCACATCAAAGGTTTCGGCGTTAGACTCATTGTTGGTGGCGAAAGCAAAGGTCAACAGCTTCGTCTCTGGCGTCAGCAGAGACGTGATATCGTTGTCGCTACCCCTGGCCGTCTTCGTGATCTCATAGAGTCGGAGCCATCAATTGGAGATGGCCTTGCACATACTCAGGTGGTAAGTCTATATTTCCACCCCGTCATCTAAACCTTCCATTGAATATTTTACTTGATAGCTTGTTCTGGACGAAGCAGATACACTTCTCGACATGGGTTTCCGCGACGATATCGAGGACATCAAGCGCAGTCTCCCTCCTGTCCCTCAACGTCAAACCTTCCTCTTCTCCGCCACCGTCTCCCCCGCTATCCAGCAAATTGCAGAATCTACTCTTGCACCGAACCATGACTTCATCAACTGCGTCTCCAAGGACGCGTCTCCCGTCCATGCTCATGTCCCGCAATACCACACGGTCCTCCCCTCCTCCAAGGAACAACTCCCACACCTCATCCGCTTGATCGCGCATGACCAGCTCATAAATCCGCGTACCTCAAAATCCATTATTTTCCTCCCCACAACAAAAATGACGCAGCTCTTTGCAACCTTTTTACGTGAGCTCTCAAAGACAAGTCTCCCTGCAGGCGCACGTACAGCTATATATGAGATCCACTCTAAAAAGAGCATGGAATCCCGTACTCGAGCCTCCAATGGATTCAGAAATGATACCTCAGGCGCCGCTGTCCTCGTCACCTCTGATGTCTCCGCCAGAGGTATTGACTACCCAAAAGTCACGCGTGTGATTCAAGTCGGTGTGCCAACCTCGACAGAACAGTACATCCATCGTATAGGTCGAACTGGCAGGACTGGCTCTACAGTGGAAGGGAGGGGTGATTTGGTGCTCTTGCCATGGGAGATGGGGTTCTTGAGGGTGTCATTGGGGATGGTGCCCTTGAAGCCTTTGAGGGTACAGGATTTGGAGGTAGAGGTGGAGGGATTGTGTAAGGCGTTGGATGATGACCCTAATAACCGGGCATTCAAAACACCCCTTGCACCGCTTGTAGAAAAACTCCCAGGCGCGATTGAGCAGCTCATGAGCCGGTTGGATGAGGAGGCAGTCAGGGAGACATTCATGTCGTTACTTGGGTACTACGTTGGCCAAGTGGGGAACATCCAGATTCGGAAGGAGGAGGTCTTAGAGGGGTTGAAGGAATGGTCAGTAGGTGCGGCGGGGCTTGAGGTACCTCCTTATGTTGGGCCCATGTTTTTGCAGAAACTTGGTTTTGGTAATGGGAGAGGTGGTGGAGGCAGTAGAAGTGCTGGTGTTAGTGGTGCTGGTGGGTTTGGAATGAACCGTGGATCTAGGTCTGGATTTTCAGGTGGAGGTGGCAGTGGAAGCTTTGGCCGTGGACAAGGACAAGATTACGATAGGAAGCCTCAAAGGTACAGCTGGGAGCAAAGAGGTCGGTCGAATAAGTTCAAGAGCGGGTCAGGCGGCGATGGCGGAAGGGAGAGGGAACAGCGTGGTGGTGGTGGATTTGGATATGGGAATGAACGTCGGTCTAACGATGACCGCCGAGGTAAAAAATGGGTCTAATATTGATGTAAGGCTTCGCTTTCCCTTACGCGTTTGGGTAACACTCATCCCTCCTGGTAGGGTAAATTACATATTACATGTTATCTATCTACCTTGTACGTTTCACCTTAATAATTACTGATTACATAGACAGGATGGGTCTGGCGTTGGTCAACTCCCTATTTCACTCGCAGCTCGCATCTCACAAGACAAAAATACACATGTTCATGTACACATACATCGCCAAGTGAACAAAGATAAGACAAGATCCTGAGCAGCATCCTTCAAGTCAACAGAATAAAAGTAAGACAAGACAACTGATCGACATTAGAGTCCCGAACAACCCTCCGTCAAGCCAAAATACCACCCCACCTTAGCAGCGAGTAACTCTTGCTTTATCAGCTCCTCAAGCAACTGTAAATGCCTGATAGGATTGTTCAACACAATGTTAACTGACCCGAGCTTCGGAAAAGACTCCTTTGAGAGAACATTCCCGAGTTGACGCCATCTGGTAAGATTGGTGCGTTTATATGAGTCAGAATCAATTATGTTGATGTCAATGATGAGCTCGTTGATAGCAAGAGGCGGGTGAGAATGTGAGAGATGGTCAAGGGTGGACAAAATACAAATGGGAGGGCAGATACTCGCTTCATAGTGGGTTCCGGGTGCGAGGTCAAGTCGTAGAGAGCGGAGGTTATAGTTCTGGGTTAGGCCGAATGGTAGGCCTTTGCAGAAAGCTTGTGCTGGTAAAAATAGAATGAGAATTCTTTCTTCGTGAACTTATCGTGACTCAAGCATGATATATATATATATAGATGCGCATATATATATATACTATGGCAGAATGAGAAACAGCACATACCTTTATTACACCTCACATACAACCTCTCCAACGACATTGTCGCATTCTGCAAGATGGCCACAACTTCGCGTTCGTGGTATTCCACATGGCGATGGTAAATAATGCCTAGCGATCGTAGGCGTGTCAGCTTAACACTGCAATCAGGATGAGTCATCCATTTGCCTACGACCGTGCCATCTTTCAAGTCGAGAACGAGTTCTTCCGGGTAGGTTGTTGGCGTAGTCGGGTTGTGGCTGCTGTCTGTAAGTTGGAACGGACCAGAAGGAGGAACAGGGGTCTGTGCTCGGATTTGGTGACACTGACAGGATATACCTATCAGTGAAAGGTGCTTCAAGCTAGAAGCATACCTGAAGAGACTTTGTAGTTCGGAGAAACCCAGGGCGAAGGCGTTCAGTTTCAAAGACGAGAAGAAAGGTTGTGCGATGGCGGATGCCAAGACATCGATAATGGTGACAGGAGCGTTGTTTGATAGGGCACGTTTCTTGGGGGCGGTCCTCCCGAAGGACAGGCTTTGGATACATTTCAATATGCGCAGTGTTGCGGCAATAGAGGAGATGTCTTCATCGTCCTGCAATTCGAAATCGAAAGATACGTCACGGACGAGAGGCGAAATATGTGGGGATTCCATGAGGCGAGCGAGTAGATTACTGCATTGGTTTAAACTTCTCAAAGTAATTGTGCGAAATACGTAGGCTTGCGAATGAGTGGACCAGGCCCGACATACCAGAGCACAGCTCTTAATAGTCTTGGGCTGGTCGCTTAAGCCGTTGAGGATGTGGAGGACAAGCTCCGTTGGTAGGGAACTAGATATGGACGACATGAGGGCGGAGAAAGCTGGGTCGTCCGGGTGGATCAATATCTGGCAGGTGCCGTAATGAGATACTCACTATAAGCGCCAGACCCTTCCCCTTCCCACGGATATTTAGATAAATTGATGGATGCAAAGTAGCTGCTAGAAGTCAGAAAGAGTTAGATCTGTGCAAGCCTTCCAATATATGGCTAAGTCTGATATAGATATTAATGCCTCAAAGTTACACGTGATATGGCGAATACTCTTTCAAAGATGTTAAAGCCGTCAGAACTAGGAACAAGAGAGCCCATGGAGAATAATTTGTAGATTTGAATTAAAAAAATCCCCGTGCAAATAGATTGAGCTTCATTCGTAATCATTTTCTAAGATTTTGTGGGATGTTATGCTGGTGTTTTGGATGAAAGGAGGTCGTGGGCACTTCCATTCACCATCGCCTCGGAAACGTCATTTCGGAGGATCGCTTCATCCACCATCGCATCTGATGGATGTGGGGGTTCGAAATGTAGCTTTTGGTTTTCGAGCTGTTCTGCAAGGATATCAGGGCCCGAAGCAGCTGCCACGAATCCCAGGAAAGGCGGAGACGGGTTTAAAGGACGCGTACAAAACTCTGGGTGAGCTTGCAGAGCCAGGAAAAAGGGATGATCTGCAGGGGCGAGAAAAGACATGTGAATCATGAAATCCATTCCAAAAATTGCCACAACATACCCGTGAGCTCAAGAATCTGCATTCGTTCCCCTTTTTCGTCCTTCCCTGAGAAGATGAGGCCACTTTCGACTAGCGTGTCGACAAATTTCGGATTGACTTCATATCGATGTCTATGACGCTCCCAAATTTTCGTTTTGTCACCATATAATTTTCTAGCCTTTGACCAGGCTTCCGTCCCATTGCTGAAGACTGTGGGCCTAAGTCCCAAACGCATAGTCCCACCCATGTGGGTTCTTGAGATCTCGGGCATGAAAATGATATAAGGGTGCTTCGCCTCTGAGTCGAATTCCGCAGAAGTCGCGTCTGCAAGGATATAAATATAACTTTGTACAACCTGGTTCCAACCAAGATACACACCTGATACTCCTAAAGTGTGTCGTGCCCATTCTATAACTGCAAGCTGAAATCCAAGACAAATGCCAAGGAATGGTGTTTTCTGCTCGCGGGCGTATTTGATTGCCAGTATCATACCTTCAGTGCCGCGGTTACCAAAACCACCCGGAACGAGGATCCCCCTTTGCAATAAAAATCACAATCACGACTAACGGGTGAACGCAAGAAATAATCACTCACCCTGAAGAAACGACCGCTCGCCATGCTTCGTGGTATCTGGCAGGATTTACTTCCTGGGTCTTAGACTCCAGATCTGAAGACTCTACCCACTGGGAGGAACTCAGTGGCTGCACCAACGGAATGACCGAGGAAAGCAAACATTTATGATGAGTTTCCTTTGGACACGGAGGGCAGAATGCTCCAAAGATTTTATAACAGACATATAGGAATCTTTCAGGTCTGTATATTTCCCAACAAGAGCAATAGTAACGGAGTCGAACAAGCGATCCTGCCTAGACGTCATGTGAGCAAAGAAACACGAAAAAAACATATTAGCAACGTCACCCAGTAGTAATGTCTTTCCATCGGTTCTCCAAAGATCTACTTTTTTCCAACATTTCGTGAGCGATTGAGATAGAGTCTAGTTGAAGGCGCTTGCGGAGGTATTCGATTATACCTTGGGATTTGAGAAGGAGCGGAACGTGATAAACCGAAGACAAGTCATGAACTCCGAAAACCTGCTCGGGCGTGACATGACAGAACATGGATATTTTTGCTTTTGTTGCGGGTTGAAGGGGCTGCGGAATAAGCAAGCGACAAGCGATCTTCAAAGATATCAAATAACGGAGGTAAAAAAAGTACATGAGCACAGGCCACTAACCAGGTCGGGAAGAAGTCCAAGGCCTCGTAGAGAGTGCACTGTTGTTTGTGTTGGTTTCGTTTTCTGTTCGCCATGTAAATCAGGTACTAATGAAACGTGAATGAGCGCAAAATTGTCGTGTCCGACGCGAAACTGAAATTGTCGCATTGCTTCTACGAAAGGGGCCGACTCAATGTCTCCGACAGTACCTCCGAGCTATGATAATAAACACAACGCGCTTGGCTTGGCAAAAAGGGAAGGACGGTACCTCAATGATGCATACGTCAGGCACCTCACCCGATTCATCAGCGGGAATTTTGGCAACGCGTTCAATCCAATCTTGGATAGCGTTTGTAATGTGTGGTACAATCTAGAGAAATTGACTCGTAAATATCGGACGATTCATGGTTAACCTCACCTGCACAGTCTTTCCGAGATATTTCCCTTCTCTCTAAACGGACATCAATTTTTTTTACAGTTTTGGTCTCGATCCTGGTCAATCTGACCTCTTTATTAATGACATCCCTATAGATTTTGCCCGTCGTAATATTGTTATCGCGCGTAAGCGTCACGTTCAGATAGCGTTCATAATTTCCTAAGTCTAGATCTACCTCTCCACCATCGTTCAGAACGTACACTTCGCCTGGTAACATATTGATCTGAGATTCTTGGATATCGTTAGATGCTCATCTCACCATGTTCTGTGGGCGCCATAGTTCCCGCATCTATGTTCATATAAGGATCTATCTTAATGGCAGTGACTTTCAATCCAGTGGTCTTCAACAATAGACCTGTGGAAGAGGCTGCAAGAGATGGGATAGTTGTAGACATCTGAATGCAGGGCAAGACATGTGATCTCACCAATTACACCTTTTCCAATGCCACTGACAACTCCACCAGACACCAGAATATACTTTGTCATGGCGATTGAGGAGAGGAAGACGCGGCTCAGCTCAGCGAGTGTCTGACCAGACTCCTAAAACTATTCTCACGCATCGCTCTTCTCCCACGGTG
>CEMU01568341.1:1461-36602 GCA_900068965.1 Calocybe gambosa
TCCTATGCAGACAGTAATGGCTCAATAGTACCTTGAGAAGAGCATTGAATACATTCACATCGGGTAGAACTCCATTCATCTGCATATCCCCAAAAATAGCCCACGCGTCGAACCAAGCACCATGATCGGCGGCATGCATAAGCGCAGTATATGTAGCAAGGTCAGGCTTAATACCTGAGTCTTTGAGTTCGGTTGCGATATCCAGACATTTCAGGTAGTTTCCACTATTCGAAGCTATCAATAATTTCTTCTTGAGACCTCCATACGTCGTTGTCGTTGTCTGCTGGGCTTTCTTACCCACGTTGAAGCGTGTAAGTCTTTCCCGTGATGCTATCAGATGGGGGGAAGGTACAAAAACGTCGCCAGAGTTTTCGGTACGAGTTGAGTTGTGTCTTTGAGACGGATGATTCGCTGTGATAAGAGAGATTGGGCTAACGCTGAGTGGAGTCAAAGAGAGCTTACCAGACGAAGGAAAAGTGTCAGCTTGAACTCTCAAGGTCGCTGTACTTATTCGTGAATGGATACGCTTGAATGACGCTTTAGAGGAGGACGCCAGCATTTGAAGCGTCAAATTAATAGTGTTAAACAACTTTCTTATTTTAAACCACGTGATTAGACCATTGTTCATTTTTCTCATTCCTTGTTTCGGCCACTGTCGCGTCAGATAGCCCCTTTCCTATGGTAAGCCTATTGATTAGGATCTTGCGTTTGTTTCCCAAAATTTTGTAGTTCTACTCAGAAACGATCCTGTCGAGGCGGGGGCCTCTTGGAAAAGTATGGCTCGCCGCACATATGGAGCGCAAGCTTTCCAAGACACAAACACTACAAACTGACATTGAGCAGTCTGTTGGTGCGTTCTCGCACTATTCTCTCGAGTTGGCATCGTATGACAAGTTTTTGGTTTTGACAGACGCGATTATCGACCAAGAAGTTGAAGTCATGGCACTGCGTCTAAGCGGACAGCTACTACTCGGCGTCGTTCGTATATATAGCCGCAAAGCGAAATATCTGCTGGATGATTGCAACGAAGCACTTCTGAAAATAAAGATGGTCAATAAATCCATTCCTTTGACTTCGAATTTTGACCCGCTACCCAGGCATTCCGGCCAGGTGTCGTTGACATGACAGAGGACCAACTCGCCGTAAACAAAAACGCAATTACCCTTCAGCCCGGAGGTCTTGATCTTGACCTTTTGCTCCCAGATGTTAATTGGTATATTTGATTGTTGAGAGTGAGTTCGCGCCCCTCACAATTCCTATCCACTGTAGGGAGGTCGACTTCGAAGATCGCCCGGTGCAACCACATGGTCATCATCAAGCACAAATAGAAGACATCACTCTTCGAACTGTGAATGACTTCCAGGACTTTGACCTTGATGATCCTTTCGGCGTTGGCCCTTCAGATGGCATAGGCTCTCAAGATTTTGACGTTGACCTCGGGCTTGACTGGGATGCTACTCCCGCGAAGGGAGACAAAGACGATGGTATGAGCGTAGATGAGAGTGTTGGTGTTGGACGTGATGCAGCCAGCCGCCGTGACTCAATTCATTCTCATCTCCTTGGTCGGAATGGTATGGATGTAGATCTGGATGTCCTATCTAACCGGAGCAAGACTCGTGAGCTATCCGAGCATCCCTTCGGTAATGATATGAACATAGATGTCCCTGATTTTGCCGGCATGGACTTGGGCGACCTGGGCGTCGGTTTTGATGACCTCCCGCCCTTTGAAAACCCAGAAAAAACGCCTGGCCAGACAAGGGCTTCCTCTCGAGCTTGTGGGTGCTATATTCTTCCTTATTTTGATTTAACCAAGTCCCCCTTGTTTAGCGTCACCTCTCACCGAGTTGCCTCTTACTCCTCCTCCTGATGAACCACTCAATATAGAAGTCATAGCAGAAGGCGTAAAAGCGAAGCGTAAACTGAAAGAGAAGAAACAGATCATAGACTCAGTAACAGAATTAGCAGAAGGCCCTGGTGCTAAACTTGGACGAGGCCGCGCTGGGGGTTTGGGTGCCCCTGTGAACAAAGACATTAGCGATATCATCACTGAACAACAATTTCTCCCTCGTTCGTCGGTGGTCATGCGTCTACTTGCTATACGCGAAGATCCGCTAGCCCACTTCCTCCCCACTAAAAACACGCCCAATGGGACTTTCTTCTGTGCTGCGCCACCAGGTCTGGCCCCTGAGCTTGCCGATCTATTCATGCGCCCTATCAACAGTACTCCCAAGCGTCGTGGAGCTTCTCCGAATAAAAGTCCAAACAAGCGACAGCGCCTCAATGAGGTCGACGAAGTTGAGCAAGCCCGCCGCGCTGGTAGCCTGGCTCCAAGCCAAGGTATTGGAAGCGATCTCCTGGGAAGGGGTAGTGTTGGCCCTGACGAACTCATCCAGTTTGCTGACCAGACTGGAGGCTTCGAGGACGTCCAATTAGACGTTCCAGAATTCGACTTGAATCTTGGCGACACAGGTGGAGGGCGATCAAAATCAGTCCCACTATCTGAGCTCAGCCGGCTATCAACACCCGGTCCAGACGGCGCTGTCATTGAAGAAGGCGAGGAGACTTACGCGGATGCTTCCTGCCCGATTGCGATGTTTGATATGCGGCCATCTCAGTCCCAAACACAAACACAAACAACAGGTGTAAACATCCCTGCTGCTGAGCATGATGGGAAGGGGTACAGCAAAAACACCGTCAAGGCCGTGGCCATGATTAGGAAAGAGTTACAGCCCGTTGCAGGCCAAGAGGACGAAGAGAAAGTGCTGAGCTTCAAGAAACTCTCCGAAAAGGTACGTCGGTACTTTGTAATCAACCATACCCATCTTATGCCGAAGCAAATACTAGGCATCCCGACGTGCTGCTGCGTCCTTTTTCTTCGAGCTGCTGGTTCTTGGGACGAGGGACTGCGTCAAACTCTCCCAATCCGCGGCTTTGGAGAATATCGAAATCAGTGCAAAGGACAAACTTTGGCAACAACAGCGCCACGGTTCGGTTGTTCCTAGCCGCTTCGAGTCTGTTGCACCCTCCAGGCATAGTTCTCTTGCAAGGTCTGTCAATGGGTCTGTGGATGGATAGGTGTCATCTCTCCTATATATTTATCGGCGGATATCTTATTATATTTTTGTGGCTTTCTCCAATCGACACCGCTATCTCTACTTCTATATTTTACCCTGTTGTTGTATGTACTGTAAAACCCCCCATTGGCTATTGTAGGACTCGGTAGATAGTTTTATTCGCAAGTGACATGTATATCGCTTTAAATACAGAGTTATTTTTTTTACTACGGTTAATTTGGCACCGGTACTTTTACATCGTTCTTTCCATCCACGTCCAAAGCCAACAAGAATCTGCTGACAAAATTATACCCACCCACAGTCGCTACCAATTCTACGAGTTGCTGGTCATTTAGAAACTCTTTCATCTTTTCAAATACACGGCTGGGGACTTTAGCCTTGTTCGTGCTCCAATCTGTAAACGACATTGCGGCAGACAACGAAGGCCCTAGAGCCTGAGCGACTTGTTGGCTCTGCTTGAAAGGGGGAGCAAGTCGGATTGCGCGGAGCTGTTCGGTTGTCAGGCCCTCTGCGCGGCCGACGGGTTCGTGCTGGAGCCTTTTTGGAAACGCCATTAGTTTTGTCGAACCTCAAAGGGTATCAAATGGACTTGCCATTCGTACGAGGCCTCGTTTAGCGTTGCAATTCTTAGAATCTTTTGTATGTTGTTTGGGTGATAATCACGCCACCGGCAGCTGCGTACAAACTCACAATTAACTCTCTCATTGCTCCAGATATCGTTGTATTGCTTCTGATCACGCCGAATAGGCTATTCCATGTGGATGCCACAAGGGGGGCATTGAGCCTTGTGAAAGACAATAATCAGGGTTAACAAGTCCGATGGTCGACTTTCACAGGTGACTCACAAGGCCCCATCCAATGCCAATAAGGTTCCATTCGGTCGCCTGGCTCTGATTGCATCTGCTATCTAGAATCGAGGTTGGATGAGAATCATGAGATACGTGACGCGGGGGGAGAGCAGAAGGCACCACTCACTGGGTCTGTGCCTGGAGGAGGGAAAACATAAGGAACGCGAGCAGGGAAATTATCATCACGTTTGTGCTCCTGGAGTTCTAACGACGGCTGGATGGCTGCACCCAGAGAGCTGAAAGTAAAGCTCGCAACTACGATGAGGAACAACAACAACCGCATAGTTGTAAGTTTGGGGAAAGCTCTGCTTGCGAAAGATATGTTATCCCGTTTTATAGCCGCCCATGATGCATGACGTCGCGTGTGGACGCGACTAACATGGTTGGAATGGAAGCTCGCGTACGCGATGTGCCTTGTTTCCGCGTATGGTACTTACTTTTCCGCGGACGTCCAGACTTTGATTCTCTTTATGGAACGGTAGGAAGAAACGCTTCTATTGACAGGGTAGTGGGAAACAAATGCAGAGGTATCAATTATCTAAAAACAAAAGAATGGCGATCACATTGGAACATAAACACGAAGCGAGTTAATTTCCCAGTATGCATCCAAGAACTTCCCAGGATTTCTGTCGACGACTGGGAAAAATAAATATGAGTAATGTGGCATGTGTTATATGGCTTACATTCATTGCAACTCGCGTCTGGAGCACAGCCGGATGAACCATATGATGTACCTGCCCAATCACCCTGAAGGTGGGGGAGTATATCAGTAAGATGTCACGGCAAACAGTGGATGGTATGGGTGTTACACAAAAGGTAGTGTCGAAGATCATTTGATGTGGGTCAAAAAAATTGCGGTGGTCGCAATTATCTACGGGGAACCGTGCTTCTGGACACCCCCAGTCTCTGCTGGTGAAATTTAATAGATCACAGCCTTGGCTGATTTCTCGGGGTACAGAAGTGTCGTTTCGGGTCCAGAACCAAAGACTGATACCGGTGAACCTTGAGCGTTCCATAACGTACCACCCGCCACCGACGCTGTTGAAACCGGCGCCGTATGAATTTGGTTTTTTGAAGGCTGTACCGCAACCTTGGTTGAAATTGAGGTTGGTGTCGCAGTTTGATGAGACCGTTTCTCTATAAATGAAGTATTTGAATAGGGACAGCGACCACATGAAAACCCAGGTACCCTTGTTGTCCCCGCGGTTCTTGCATGAAGCAACCAGGGCGGGTGTGTAAAGATGCGAGATTTTGGGTATTTACGTGTACACCTGAGCTGACGTTGAGTCAAAATTCGAGAAACGTATGAGGGAGCTAGCCTTCTATAATGTCTATTTCTCCACCGCTTGGCCAAGGACCTGCCTTGCTCAAAGTCCAAAATGCGGGCCATGTACTACAGCCAAAAGGCATGTGAGAGAGGTCCAGAACTATGATGGAATCACTGTATGCAGCATTTGAGGCGATGCGAACGCTGTCGCGGCCGCGGGCGGTTGGATTGACGATTTGGCAAGCATCTGCGCGCATTACAAACTTGTTGCCTGAAGCTGGAGAGAGAAAGAAGATAAGAAGAGAGAAAGGGTGGCAGAGTGACTTGAATGTATGGTACCGTAGGACAAGTTCGCAGAGAGAGCTGTTGCTTGATCGACATAGTTTACTCTTCCGTGAGTGGGGTCATCGAAAGTTTCCCAAGTCCAGCTGCTTAAAAAATCACGGCCGACGTACGCATCTTTTATATAATAGTTTTGAAACGCTGTAGCGTAAGAGAGCGCAAAGGTCGCTATAGGTAAAGTGCGCGCGGTTAAGAACATGTTGGTGAAAGCAAAGCAGGTGTAGCCAGTGGTGGCTGACTCGAGCGGTTTCGATCAGAGACGATCGGCTTCATTTCAAGAACGGCACTTGTGCAAAAAAGTCAAGCAAATTACTATATGAGTCTATGACGCGACGACGGGTCACCCAACGCGATCACATGACTACATCTCCTATTAAATTAACTCAAAGTTCCAGAATCATCTGCCTTCTGCAACCAACCACCATGTCGATTCTCAATAACGATGCTGCTATAGTGGGCGCCATCATTACAGCTCTATTCCTCGCAGCCATAGCGCTCGCCCTCATTTACGTCTATCTCAGGCACAAAGCAGCACAACACCGCCAGGACGACTTTGAAGGAAAAGGCGCAAGATCTACCACCACCAGTCTCTTTGGCAACACCACAAATTATAGCGATTCAGATGCAGAGATACACTATCATTACACAAAATATGTCCCCCGTTCCGAAGGTAGATCCCCCAATGCATCACCAACATTCAGTCGTATAATTCAGCACCATTCGTCTCTGGACTCGTTTTCCAATTTACATCTATCACCTTCCATTCCAGTAGCATGCTATACGCAAAACAAACTAGACTCATCCCTTCCTGGACCTGCACCATCATCCACAATGTCCCTACCTCCAATCTATGTTCCATAAGTTCTCACTCGTTCATCTCGTGCTTGTAGCCTAAAAATCTCTGTATTACTATCCTGATTTTTGGTATTCACTCTTGTATGTGTTCTTGTAATTACAGTAGCCTCAAAAACAACAGTCACCTCAGCGCCACAAGCTCCAGGAAAGCATTCTCGTTGGCGTGCTTCCATACGCTGTACCTGCAGACTGACACATAAAAAAGCTGTAGTACATGTCCTGGTACAAGTGTAAACGGGTAAGTACTACACGCTGAAGTGGTAAAATCAGAAGATTGAATGTACAAGTCCACTACCAATAGCAGATCCTAAGTCACCCTTTAAGTATAGTGCAGCTTTCAAACACGTAGAACACGTACCAGCACCGAACCCAACACCACCAACGGCGCAGTGAGCAAGCTAGAAATTGTATATAGACTCATGCGAGGAAGAGACAAGTCTCTTGAAACGTACCGGATTACCAAACTTGCCTCCAAATTCGCTCTTCTTTGACCCATCAGCTGCTTCACCTGCAGGGGCAGTTTGTAAAGGGGAACCTCCAGGCAGAGGAACATGATGAGAAGCGTACGCATGTCCGCCCTGAAAGCCGGTCGGTGGCGTATAAGATGTATACCCAGAAGCTATAGTCGCCGTTCCATAACATCCTGGTACCTTTTCAGAATAGGGGGTCTGAGAAAACACACTAGCACTGCCAGTCTGTTGCTGCGTTGGCGCTGGCGGCGGAGGCAACCTCTCGACATAGTTGGACGGAAACAGACCCGTCCTTCCTCCGTAGCCACCAGCCCACCAATCAACGTTCGTTTCTGCCAAAACGTCAATGATATCTCCCGTGCGGAACGTTAGATCTTCAGGGCTCTGAAGGGGGAGATAAAAGCTGGTGTGGAAGGAACGTAAATACGACGCCGATTCTCATTGTATCCCCATACTGCTCTGGCTCGGAACAAGGCAGCAGGGACAGATGGAAGAGATGCGCGATCTGAAGTGTACATCGTCGATACGGAAGCTTGTCCGTTGGGAATTGTTGTCAAAGAAGTCGTGGTCGGAGGAGCAATGCTCAAATTCTCTGTTTGCCTTACAAGAGCCACTTGTACTACCTCTAAAGGATATTTGGAAAGTCTAGATAAGATAACCTGGCCATCATCTTGAGAAATTTGTTTGAGCTACGAGGAACTCGATGACGTGTGCGAGGGAAAGGGGCTGGGTCCATTGAGCCACGCGTGTAATAGTAGAATCCGTCCAAAGATACAACAAATAATTTACTTGAACTCCAACATAAATATCAAAACCATCCGTCAACTACTGCTTATCGGTCTTATCCCATCCCTACTCCACCATCTGGATTTCGCTGAATGAAAGATTGCATCATTTCATGGTTAAAGTTTGGAGGAACCGGATTCCGCATAGCCGCGGCGGCATTCATAACGGGTCCTCCTCCCCCCATGGGTCTTGACATACTTGCTGCCGCCGCCGCCGCCATCATAGCCTGCTGCTGTTGAATGAGACTCATCGTATTCATCATCCCCGCGTTACCGTAGTTGGCTGGTGGAAGGACGCCAGTTGCTTGTGACATTTGAGGTGCATGCTGTTGTTGCTGTTGATTCTGCTGTGCCATGTTCAATGCATTGATGGCCATGAAGTTGTTATTATTGCTGCCGCTGTTGTTGATGTTGACTCCCATGCTGTGATTATTATTGGATATTCCAGCAGCTTGGGCCATCTCCGCCTGCCGCTGCATCTGAAGCGCACGATCCCGATGCGACTTGAGATGGTTCAAAAACGATTCTCGCTGCTCTTGCGACATTGCACTCAACTTTGCACGAAGGTCCGGGTTGTTGATGCCAAGCCGGAGGACATTGGCTATCGACTGCGGCGCTCTGGGCATATCAGGGATTCCAGTCATCGGGAAGCAGGCAGCTCCCAAACTGGTGGCATTGATTGGGAAGAAAAGGATGTTCTTTCCTTGCTCACCAGACGGCAATGTCCATGCGGTTGCAGCATACTGTGATAGACACGTGAGCACCGGACTGAAATAGGAACGTGTACAACAACTTACAATGCTTTTGGACATCAAAAGTGAAATGAGGCTTTTAAAGTGCGTCTCGTTACTCGCGGGATCCGCAATATTATGAATTTGCGGAGTCAAAGTACAGAGTGCAGGCCGGTGACGTTTTAACCAAGTTTGAAGATCAGGTAGAGATGGTGTGGGATCTGCAGTCGGCATGAGTGTCATTGCTGTGGGCCAGGTATCCGCTCGGCTATGACCAAAGTTGACGACACCCATGTTAGCGTTGTACTCAATTCTTTGAATCTAGTGATCGCACCATTCAGTTGTGTTGACACTGTTTGCTACAACCCAAATAACAGTTTCCTTCTTATTTCCAAGCGCATCTGACCCGCCGAACAAGAGAGTACCTCGCCAGATGGGATTTGGAACATTTCCCGATGCATGTTGGTCGGTAGATGGTCCTCCCACCTGTTGTTGCTGCGGTGGTGGTGGTTGAGATGGCCCAGGAGGCTTCATGGCAGCAAGGTTCATATTCGGAAGCCCAGCTAGATTCGTTTGCGGCAGTTGCATAGTTCTCGCTGCTCGGTGTTGTTGATCGACCATTTTTTGCATTTGGGCAGCCAGAGCAGCATTTGTGACCTGGGAGATGGGGGGTCTGGTTGGTGGAGTAGCATTCGGGTTTGGCACAGCGCTAGACGCGCTTGTGCTGCGGGTGTGTCCGAATGGTGTTGCTGCGGCAGTTTGAAGATCTAGCCTTGTTGGTTCGGATTGACTGGGTGGGCGGGCCGTCTCAGGCGGATTCATCGAGGCAGACGATCCAGCCATTGACATCTCCTGGTTTTGGCCAGCGGCTTGTTTTTGAGCCTGATTCTGGGCCTGAATCGCTTGTGCTGCTTGGGCGGCTGCTTGTTGCTGAATATTGTTCTGGTAAGTTTGCAAAGCGAGTTTCAGTTTCATGTGTGTTGCCTGCTTCTTCGCATATTCTTGTTGAAGTGTTTCAACGAGAGAGACGTTACCCCCTTTTTGCGCTTCTTGTATGGACAAATGAAGCCCCTTCATTTGGTCCTCCACGTGCTTCGCAAGAGATGCTAGATTCGTGCCGTTGAGAGTAAAGCCCCCTGATGGTGCCTGTGACGGCGCTGGAGGGGGGAGAGGTGCAGGCGCTGACTGCACAGTTGGTTGAGTGATAGTTTGGGAGGCAGATGGAGCTGAGGGGTGGGCTCTTATCTGTGCTGGAAGAAGAGGCGATGGTTTTGGTTGGTTGGAAGGTGTGTTTGGTGTTTGAGCTTTTGGAGAGGCATCAACAGACGCAGGAGGTCCCAAACGCGCACGCTTCGGATCTGGTGTGCTATGCATATCATTTAAACGCTTGGCGGCTGTAAGACAAGTTAAAATCAGATAGCAATTGAGACAGAAGACGGCGCACCTTTTTGTGGCGTCATTGGGAACCCAGCAAGAAGCACAGAGTGCAAAGGTTTTGCAGGGAACCAAGGCTCTTTCGGTGCACCTGGAGCGACCTAAAAGAAGACGTTATATGGTTTGCTAAGCTTCGGGGGCGGACATACGGCTGAGTGAAGTTCGGGAAAGCGATTGAGATTATGGCGAAGGTTGATAGTACTATAGCTGATGCTTCTCTAGATAGCAATGAGGAAAACTGTCGGAAAGCTATGCAAGGGATAACGTACCTTTTTCAGCTCAGTGGGCATATCCTCCCAAGTAACGAAATCTAACAGAGGTGAGTCGTTCCATTGCGGATGCAGGGAAGAATCGGGGGAAGTGCTTGCAATGTGAAAGATATGGTTTGTGTTTGGGCGAACCTGAGGATAGATAGAGTGTAGAATATCAAAAAGCTTGACAACGGTTGAATCAAGAGATCATTCATATGTCAACTGAGAACGAGACCGACCTCGATAGCAGCTACAAGACCCTCCAAGGCCGCCATGCCACGATTACCGCCTGTGTTTGTTGACCCGATACCAAGGTTCGCAGGCGAATCTTTCATTTCTTTTGTAACTGGTTGGTACTCAACAAAGAAGCGTTTGCAGAGAATTGGCGAAGGGAGAGTATCGGGGGTTGCATACGTGACGAAGGCCATACGTATCTACAAGGCTCAGCGCTTTATTCATAAGCCAAAGACGAACAAGATCGTACTTTGGCTCCAGGGTTGGAGTCGTTCGCGCGTCTCAGCATTGGTGAAATGTAGTCCATAATGATTCGTAGCCAGTCATTAGCCACTGCTAGAGAGGATTCCACGACAAAAGCGATGGCGATGATGTCTGGTGGAGGTGGTGGATGTGCCTGTTCTGAGGCCATGTAGTAGAATTGGTATGAGTTGTATATAAAAGTTTGTATTGATCCCGTGGAACTGCCTAATAGAGTAACGCAAATCACCACTACAAACAATGAATTGCGGGAACTATACAAGATGCTTAGACTTAGCAATAAATGCCGTACTAGTACAAAGAGAAATTTTAAGAGGGAGAGCGCTATTAGCAAGACCGTAGCCAGATTTCGGATTTTTGGATTTTATAGCGATAGATTGAAACGTGTTGTCGGAAGAAAAGCGAGATGCGCAGGCTGGATGGGCACCGAGCTTAGTTTGCTTTGGTACCTTTCGACTTGAGCGAGGCGCCCCTCCCCAAGACCTTGCGCCGTTGCCGTGCCATATACGTATATAATACATACAAAGCTGAAAAAACAACATTCAGTTCATATCTCCTTCCCCGGAGTGAGAGGGACATACACGGCCACCAAATGACAAACATGAGACCACGGAAATAATCTGCTGGTTTCCACATTCCATAGATCCATGAATTCCAACTAGGAAGAGGGGAGGACGCAGGGAGAGTCGCGTAGATAAGGGCGGCCTCCGAACCTGCCCCTGTTGGGTACAGAAGGTAGAAAGCAGTATAACGCAGGTAAAGAAGGGCGTAAACCTCGAGATTGAGGATGTTGCACGCATAATAAGAATAGCGGACAACCTCAGCAACTGACCACGAAATAATCATCGAGGTATAGAACGGGTTTGAACGAACCTGTAACCAGGTTAAGGAAGAAAATTAAAAACTATGAAGTAGATAACGACTCACCCAGTCAAATTGCTCAACTATTCCCCACACAAGAAACAGCCTACTGGCAACTTGTGCGGCAGTCGTTCCCAAGGGACTCCTCACCCACCCAAGTAAAACATGTACAACCTCCAAAATGGCAAGGCTTTGTACAAAAGCGGTAGACGTGCCTACACGGTCATATGTAGACATTGAACGACGATATACGGGTCGCAATGAAGATGGCAAACGGGACTCGATAGAAATGCTGCCTCCCGCTGTGACGGGCCAATACGCGGACAAGAATCGCGAGAGAGTAGAAGAGACAGTTTTTTTAGTGTACATGGTGGACGTGCTAGGTGTGCTTCCATCTAGGTTGAAGAGGTGAATCAAGGTAAGCGTGAGGAGGTACGCCCATCCTAGACACGAGACAGTGTTATATGCGATCAGGTAGTACTTGACTGCGACAGGCGTTGCTTTGATTTGATTTTTTTAAATCCAGCCGAATCAGCGAGAGACAAGCTTAAACTTACAGTTGTTGCGTTTTGAGGTGACCCTTGGGTGACTAGGTAGTGTAGGTTTCTCGTTGGTCGTCATGGTTGGTCGTAACAGAGGTGTTGATCATGATTTATTTTCTGTTTGTTACTACTGTACAATACTTATTCGAATTATCTTGCAGTAGCCGTTCAGTGAGTAGACCCTAAGGCGCGGCCTGCAAGCAATTGCCCCAATAAAACTTCTGAACCCAGAGGAGCAACAACCTATCCATGTACCAGTACAAATTGTACGAAAGGAATATGTAACAATATATCGCGAGGTTCGTTATGCGATACAAGACATATATGCAATCGATAGATGTGGGACCATAGTATAAGACGAGAAAAGATAGTGAGTGGACGCATTGTCCGGAAAACGATCAAGAAATAGATGTGAAACGAGTGTGGTCGCGATGATAACAACAAAAAGTGTAACGAAAGAAAATATATATCTCGCCGAAAAAGGCACAGCGGAGTATTACACGTAAACCTGCGCGGAGGCGGGGAGGGTATATTACGGGAGTGGAAAGTACCACCAGGAGAACCGACGCGTTAAATTAGTGTGGAGTAGTGCGTGCTCCACCACACCGACCTCGCTGCTCTGCAGAGCGCGCATATGGAGTAGGAATCATGGGGAGCTGACCCTGATTCAGAACTTCTCCATCGCAGAGAGGAGACTACCGTGCGCCATCAAGTATGCCTCGTACATCCGGCACAGAAGTTAAATCCACGAGAAAGGGTATAAGATCTGTAAGCTCCGCATCGTGAGGATCATTGAACCATGAGGAGACAGGCACTGCGTTATTCGGGTGGAAAATATAGGATGCAGGGGAGTTATCCAAGATGATCGTGTCTCCTATTGGGCGGCCAAGCTGCGAAAGGTCCTTTACATAGTTGCCTTTATGGTTGAAACAACTTTCCCTAAAAAGCCTGTGGGCAACAACATGGTGGACATCGAGGCTGTCAAGAACAGGATCCGCGTACTAACAAGCAAGCCCGCCGTCAGTTCAGGGACATATGTATACTAGCCTAGCACTCACCTTGCTCAAACTGGCAGTAAAAATGACGACTTCATACACCTCTCCCATTTTTTTCAAAAAGTCATCGACACCAGGTCGTTTCAATACATGGAAATGATGCCAGTGATACTCAATCTCTACGGGAACAACAAAGTCCGCCTGCTGCACTGCCTAACGTGCGATGTTAAAACTGCAGGTTGATCAATAGAAAATGACATACTTTGAAACTACTATGGACAAGAGTTTCATCGAGATCAAGGACAAGACACTTGCGACCAGCATGTTTAGGTAAAATAGGGGGTAACAGTGGTTTAGGCATGCCATCCTGGACAGATAAAAATGTCACTTAGAGGAACATCAAGCCAAAAGGTATATAGAACACACAGGACCAATGGGTATACCTGAGCCTCCCTTTTTGATTAGGGCCTCTTCTTCCTCTTGTTCCAGGGCCATTTGCCTCTCCTCGATATCATCGTCCGTATAAGACGTCCCATCTGATTCATCAGCAGAGTCTTGCGTGTGTGTCCGTGAGATCTCAATCGGTGACCCTGTGGAGCCTGGGGGTTGCACAGCACCCGATGTCACGCCATCCGTTTCTTCCTCAGGAAGTAGGTGTGTGCTTGGTGGTGGCGTCACTATGATTTCTGAGTCTGTAGGGGACGGCGGGGGGTGACCTGGAACAGATGGAATAGTCAAAGGAAGGAGCTCGAGGTTGAGAGGCGAGGGAGGAGCAGGGGTCTTGGAATCATCCTGTGTGTTATTGTTATGTTGCATTTCAGTTTCAGTGGTCATATCGTTTTTGATCGTATCACCGTTTTCAGACGGTTGGGGCTCCAAAGAAGTGGGATTGATAGGTTCACCTTTAGGTTGGCTAGCGGAGAGACGTTCGGGGTCAGGGTTTACACATGGAACGACGTGATGAACGACGCGAGAAAAGAGAGAGCGTCTGGACCGAGAAGGGGAGGATCTGCGTGACGTATTACGACCAAGTTTGTTTAATGAAGGGTCGGAGAGAGCACCGTCTGAGCCGGAGAACTTGTTGGAGGATATGCGACGATAAAATGGGACACGCCGGGTGTTGGCTGTTAAGGTCGCATTGACAGATGCCTGTTCCTTGTCGGATCCATCAGGCTGTTGCACTCTTAGAGTGTTTGTTGCAGGCATAACGGCTGAGGGCAAAGAGAATGGCTCGGGGGAGCTCACGGGCGCCTGCGCTTCGTCGGTGGTGGGAGCTGGTGGTTCAGCTGTAAGAGTAGCTGTCAAATAAAGAATTGGCATGAGTATGATTACGATGTCGTATACTATTTTAAATGGGCTGACTACTGGTGCTTGCAGAGGCTTCAACTGGGTGATTCACGTCTGAAGCAGTCTCTTGCGCTGGCCGGGACGATTTTTGTTTTTCCTTTGGCGGTGATGATGCTTTTCTAAGCGCAGTGGAGAAGAGACGCTGTCGTAACGAGGGTTTTGAAGCTACTTTTGACGATGAAGAGGGCATTTATAACAAGGGGAAGGAGGAGCACAAAGCGAAACGAGGCCGACCTCGAGGAGGCGACTGAGGCGAGCTAATAATAATCCCACGCTATTAAGATAATTCATTTTTCTAATTATGTAATTTGAGTTACAAAAGTGACAATGGATGTGACAAGGGTGACCATCTTACTCAGCTCCTTACTAATACGCGGATATGCTGCAGTATCCAGCTGACTCGTCAAATCCAAATGCAATCCAGACGATGCGTCTGCGCGACGACCCTCATCCAATAAATCCAACAACGCGCACAAGCAGGAAAAGAAAATCTCCTGCAGATTCAATCACAGCTTCAACAGATTCCCAGCAACAACAACAGCAACCACAACAACAACAACAACAGCAGCCACCCCCTCCCCAACAACAGCAGCCCCCTTTACACCATGTCTTACCCCCAATGATGGCACATCCAATGACGGGTGGTCCGCCTCTCCCCCCAGGCTACTATCACGCAGATTTCACCCCAGGGGGAATTCCTCCGCAGTCTCAGCCACACCAAGGCGAGCAGCCACAACAGCCTGGGCAATCCCCACCACAGGCTGGAAATGCATCCGGTCGCGCTCTAAGTTCCAGCAAACGAGCAGAACAAAACAGGAAGGCCCAACGAGCCTTCCGTGAGCGGCGAGATCAGTTGTGTACACATATCTTCTTGCCAGACCCGCATGACTGATATCCGCTCTTTCTTCCTCCCCACTCTTCTTTTAGGCACGTGAAAGCCCTCGAATCACGTTCACAGCTACTCGATGCAGCTCTGGCGTCTGCCGATGAGGCAAATAGACGCTGGGAAGAGTGCCGCGCTCTCGTCGATCAATTACGCGTTGAGAACGCTGCTCTCCGTGCAGCTCTCACTCAAGCGCAGCTGCTACCACCCAACGCAGTTGTACCACCTCAACCGGATTCCCATCAGAGTAATGGAACTGCCACCAATGGGCTGCAGCAGCAGCAAAACAACGGTGCGCAATTGGAGAATGCCTCTGAAGGCCTTGAGGCCGTTGTAAGTGAGCTGAAAACAAATTCAGCAGAACTTACCCAGGAACAGAAGAACGAGTAGTTCGAGTCAACATGCAAGAATTTGGTACAGCCTTGTCTCTTGTCTTTAGCATAATTTTTTTTTCCCCCAGAGTTTTAATAGGCGGAGGAGTGGCGGAGCGGATTTAGGGCCGTTCCTTCGTAGATTTGTAGCGCTTGCACCTTCAAGCTTGCACAAGTATCCTACACACCTCTTGTTGTTTCTGACTTTACTATCTTCGCCTGTCGTTAGGACAGATGTATGTATCGAGTGATCCATCGTATGCCGCTCTGCTCGTGCCGTAAGAATGTGAGGAAAACATATTGAGATGTCATGGACGATGAATGTCGTGGTTGATGCTCAAGTTGTGGAGAGAACACTTTATGTAAGGTGCCCTGTCTTTGTCAACGTCTTTGTCATCTGGCAGGAGGTTGTTTTTCCATCACGCGAACATTTAGGCTGTTATGAGCATGGGAGATGAGCGCTGAGCGCTGAGCTAGTGCTGGCGATGCCATGGCACCAAAGTTACTGAGATGCTAGTGTGCTCTTTGTCAAACATTTGTTCCCCTACCCCAACTGACGGCTAGTGCAGAACAACAGCCAAGTAGATCACTTCGCCCGGAGTGTAGCTCGATTTTCACGCTGAAATGATCCCAACCAAACATGTAAATAAACTAATAAATGTCTAGGAAAGCATAACAGCGCGCAACTCGAAGCCAATACAAAATACGACAGGGTATAGTAAGACCAATAATCACACAATCCCGAGGAACTTTTTTCGGGTTCGTCGCCCAGCGTTCATTTCTTCCACCTCCGTTTGTGCAATGATCGCATCGTTCTCTCTAATGATTTTTATAAAGGCCGCCTCCAACCCTGACTTTTCTACTGCAAACTCCGGAAAGTCGGTTTGTTCAGCTAAGAGGTGAAACAAATCAGCCAGCGAAAGTACCTCCTCTCTGTCCGCTGCAGCGAGGTCCTTCCCATCCCTCCTATGCTTAGAATTGATATTTCTAGTTTGTACAATGGGAACCTCGAAACGCGTGGAAAGATCGTGTGCCAAGGTGGATCCTGGGATTGTCGCCATGAGTGCTTGAGTTTTGACTTTGTCCGCCCGCGTGCGACACGAGAAATGGACTGTGTACGTCGAATAGCGACCTGAAAGCTCACTTGGGGATCCGACCGCTATGCGTTGATGCAGCTTCGTTAGATCAACATTCGGGCGAACAAGCTTGCAAATGACCCACCAAGCATCCGTGTCGATAATATCCCGACCTTGGTGGCGAGTGAGGATGCCTCTTCCATCGAATCTAAGGGGTGCATAGCACTACAGGCATCCAAGCATAAATGTACTAACACGACTTACGAGTGGTTATCACGAAGGCCTTTCCAGATGCCACTGCTTTGAGTAGCTTCCACAGGTCCCGTTTCACCGAGGCATCGATTCCAGTGGAAAATTCGTCGATCAATATTACTGGAGGATTGCCTGTGGTTTGTTTCAAGTTACTTTTTCAATGTAATTGTAATCATGTAAAGGAACGCGCCTATCAGTGCAATTGCAAGAGAGAGCTTACGCTGATTCCCACCCGACAGCTGATTAGCAAGTCGGTCAGCAAAGACGTCCAGACCAGTAGCTTTGAGAAGGGTTTCTATACTGTTGTCGAGCTCTTCCCCGCGCCGCAGCCCTTTCAACCGTCCATAAACCATCAAATGCTCCTTCGTGGTAAGCTGCGCATCTATCGTAGTAAACTGTGGACAAACGCCGAGTGACAAGCGTGCCAAACTCCGGTGGCGCATCATAGAGTAACCATTGACCACGACATCGCCCGAGTCTATGGTTATGGAACCACCTAAGAAGAAAAAGACGACTTCACATAGAACGCTAAGACGGTGGTTTTATTATATTGACTTACGGATAATATCTAAAGTGGTCGTCTTCCCAGCGCCATTTGGTCCAAGCATAGCAAACATTGTATCCTGAGGAACGCTGAAGCTGACTTCGTCAACAGCCTTGCTTCTTTTGTACGATTTTGATACCCCCAAAACGCGAAGAACATCATGCGATCGAGAAGCCTCGTCAGCTTCCGCCTTGACATCCATATGGGCCGTTGCAGCATCTATGTGTATAGATGACTTCTTCCTGAGGAGATGTTTCCAGGGATCAAGCGAGCCGGAGTCGGCCCATACAAGGATATACAGAAAGATTATGGACTGAAGTATCAGATATAATATGGGACCACCATAACGGGTGATCGTGCCCAAAGCTGACCCGCCAACGACGGTTTCGCCTACGCAGTCGAGTTTGAAGAGATTAATCGAGACAAACGCAGCTCTAGTCTAGATTCTGTTTGGGACTCAATGCAATGCATCGAAGGATTGAAGGCTCACAAGACTCCCAACTGGCGCAAGCAAAGAGATGGTAAAATGACATGCGCTTATGATGCCCGGCGCACGCTCTGCGATGGCGAAGGTTTTCGTTAAGATGTAGGGCAAGAGCACTAGCTGTCAAACAATCAAAGAAAAGAACTGTCGCGGTGATAGACTCCATACCACAAATAAAATAGCTTGGTAGAGAACGACCATGGCAAAAGCAGCAATTGGCGATGGCATGAGGATAGCGAAGCAGTACGATAGTAATGATGCCGCTACGCAATAGAGTACCATGACAAGCCACTACACCACTATCAGCCAACTATACGGTTTAATGAAACAAAACGTACAAGAAGTCCAAGACCAAAGAAATCCCCTGCTGCATGACTGAAAAGCCCAATTATGATGCTGCAGGCTATCAAGATGAATACCAAGTCAAACAAGAGATGGCCCAGATATAATCCAACTGGATCCGATAGTCCATTAGATGCTTGCATGGCTTGGACAGACGTCTGCCTCTCCTTCGCAACATAAAGTGCCGAGAATGCTGAAAACAAGGTCTTGTGACAAGTCATCAGGGTTGTGAACAGGAGACAATTAGATGTGTAGGCCTACCATTGCAACGATAAATACAGCTACCCATTGAAGGGAAAACAGATCGTCTTTGTCAATAGCTGGGAGATTGGAATGATAAGAGTTGATGATACTGGGCGTTGAACTCGTATTTAGAGCGTGATTGTAGAATACATTCATGGCAAGATTCAGGAGCTGCATGGGTTGACAACCCGATATTGCCATAAACGCTATGAGCGCCTCTCGAGTATTCAAATCTAGAGAGATGCCGCCAAAGCTGAGGTGCGCAAAATTGGTTTCCACTTCTCCCACAAAGCTAGTGCGGTTTGGTAGGTCGCGCGTGATATTTGTGGCTATGCCATCGTCACTAAATTGTCGAGCCCCAAGGTTGCGTGTAGCTGTACCTCTGCGGGGAAGAGAAACGGTGCTATCCACAGAAGTGTTGGTTGCCGGTGTGGGAGTCGTCCCGCTGCTGGTGGTAGAAGATGGTAAAGGTAGTGCCGAGAAAGTTGAAAAAGCAGGAGGTTGTCGTGTAGTGGTTATATTCAAAATAGAAGTAACATTTGGAGGCGCAAGAAGGATAGGTGGCAAAAAATCAAAACTTGGAGATGATGGTAGATATAACGGAAACGGTGCTGGAATAAACTCCTCGACCTTTAGGCAGCCTGGCGCAGAGACACGCAGGTACTTCAATGGAAAATAAGAAAGAAGGATGACGATAAGGAGCGAAAGAAGAGGAGCTATCCAACTCCTTTTGAGTATCATGATGCGTTTGTGGAATATGGTCAGCGCTTGAGCCCAAGGCGAACGTCGGCGGCCATCGGCTAGTTTCATAGGAGTGAAAGCCAACGGTACTTGAACATCGTTGTACTGTTTAGACTGTCCGTCGAGGAGCTTTTCTTCCTCCATTAAATCGAGGAATATGTCTTCCATGGACGTACCCAACACATCATACGATTCTATGCCTAACTTGGTTTGCTGCGAGTTGATGGTGTGAAGGACACTCTCTACGGTAATTGAGTTCCCTGTTTTCAGATGATAAAGAATTTTCGACGGTGGCAATACGGTCAGATATGCATCGGGCGCCACATGGCGAACATGCTCCATAAGAACGCCAGCGCTAGATCCAGCCGCTTCTGATCGGAAACTGACCTGGACCGTATACCCTTCTCCCAAATTAGACTTCAGAGAAACGGGAGATCCTTCTGCAACCAACTTTCCATGGCCGCTCAAAACAACAATTCCGTCAGACAGAAGGTCCGCCTCGTCCAGGAACTAACAAAAATTAAGTGGCACGGAAGCAGGATAATGTAAAAGACGGACGTGAGTCGTCAGAACAATTGTACGTTCATCAATGTGAGAAGTGAGGGTTTTCCAAAGGGCGCGCCGGCTTATAGGGTCAACACCTGATGTGCACTCATCAACAAGGACAACTGGCAGCAGGTTAGATAGCTTGAGCGTAGGAGAGAAAGGGACTGACTTGTAGAGCCACCGACAAGGCCTATCGCAAGTTGTAGCTTCCTCTTTTGACCCCCAGATAGTGTGCTTGCTTCAGAGTGTGCCTTGCCTGCCAGATCGCAATCGTGCAATAACTGTTGTAGATCTTCGTCCGGCCGGGAAGTAGGAGTACGCTTGATTTCTTTCCACAGTTGAAGCGTCTGTGTGCATGACAACTCTGGAAATAGCACGTTCTTTTGGGGGACGATACCAAGGGTTCCATGAGGGGGGTTATCTACACCTCCCTCAAATATGACAGATCCGCTAGTTGGGCCAATCAGCCCTCCTAGAACCTCCAAAATGGTGGATTTTCCGGCTCTGGAGAGTTAAGCTGTGAGACGGGCCTAAATGAGGTACGATGTGGTTATGCGTACCCATTGGGTCCCAATAGAGTAAATACGCCTCCCTTGGGGATGTCCATGCTTAAATCGATGATAGCTTCCACAGATTCTGTCTTCATGCGGCGAAAGCGAAAAGAGCGGTAGGTTTTCTTAAGATGCTGGATTGAAATAGCGATGCCTTCTTGTATGGGGTGACGGTCGACCGCCTTACGTTTCCCGAACAACGATGAAAGACCTTTAGCGTCGTACAACCACCGTTCAAGAAATACTGCAAGACATGGCCAGAGAAAAATGTTGATCTAGGGATTGATTAGTTCGGCGAAGAGGATTAAACCCCATACGCACTACTCCAATGATAATGAATGGCAAAAGTATCAATCTGTCCTTCGGTGCTGGCTTGATAGCATTAGTATCAACCTCCGCAAGTTCATAGGCACAGATAGAACGCATAGAGAATGCATAATTCATAGGTGGCAAGATAAGCGAAAGAAGTGCAGCGGGGCCAGCTGTCATCTTCTTGGTCGAGGTGCTCGCAATTACGGCGAATACGACAGCGACAACGGATGAAAAAATCGATGCCAAGTGAGGGCTTTTCCCAAATGGCACTGCTACAAATAGCGACCAGCTAGCAAGCCCAAGCCCCAAGAGTAGATGCACAACAAATATGACTCCAGCATTAGTCTTCGCAAAGATTAGGTAGGCCCAAACAAGTGAAATCACGATCCATCCTGGAAGATACGCCATAGAAAGGCTGAGGTGCCAAGATCTGTTCTTGGGCTCAACCAAGGCCTCGAGCGCTTGAAACGATGGTACTTACATAGTTCTTGCCCAATCAGAAAGGCCCATTGCTTTCATATGAGACGTCAGGTGGGTTGCCCGCTCCAACGCAACAGCACCAGAAATCTAGTAAGCATTGAGACGTCGACGTTTGGTAGGATCAAAAGAAGAGGTGGAAATTACATGGTAAGCAATACCAATGCAGGCGATAAGGCTTGTTTACTGGAATAAACAGCAGTCCCCGGGAGTGATGCCAGCAACTTACAATACGAAGATGAGGAAGCTCTTCATTAATGATATTAGCGCTATTTTTATGGAAGGATGTCAGATTTCGATAAAGACGCGGTTTCTTTGGATACCGACCCAATCTGCCATTTGTTTCGTAATCAATAGAGGCAGGTGGTGAAAAAGGCCATTCTAATGGTGTAGGTATTTCCACCCCAGTGGCGAGCTCTACAATGGCCTAATGAGACAAGTTAACAGTATGTCAAGGAAGGAAAGAGCGTCTTTGCCTGATCTATAGCCAATTGTAAAGGAAGGGTTGTTTGTTCAGCCCACATGTGATGTCCTTGCGTGTCCACGTAGAAGGAAAATGATCCACTGTCAGTTCTCATAGTGTAGTTAACAGATTTTGCCGTATCTGCGTTAGGAGACGAAAGCGCGTCAAAGGTGAGAGCTCCAAAGCATTTCCTTGGAGGACAAGCTTCAAGCAAATCATGTAAGTCTTTCACTTGCTTGACAGCGTTGAGTCGTTTGGAATCAAAATCTCTCGTGAGGCGTGCAATGATGCTTCTCGGTTCAAGAAGACTACTTCCATTGGTCTGGTCGGCCCAAACAAATAAACGTCGACCGGAGAATGCTTGGCTTAAGTTTAGGATTGCTGAAGGAGACCCAAGACCATTCTATGACAATTAACTTTCAAAACCTACGAGAACAAAAACAAAAAAACTCACAGTTTGACGTTTAGTGAAGAAAGTGGGTGACTTCGCCAATACAACAGCGAGGGCGATAGGCATTACTATGCATCTCAATATATTAATCTGTATATCGTAAGTGGCGATATACAACCTCTGCGAAAATAAGAAATACAGACGATTGGGTGTTTAACCAGAATGATCCAGTTTTTTCGAACAAGAGCCTTGGTTTGTTGCCACAGGAGGTCCATGGCCCTAGATAAGGCAACCAGTGGGTGTTCTTTAGGTCAGGAAAATCAGACCTATTTGAGTGTTTCCTTTCTTCACCAGTGCTGCGGATTGTGATGAACCGTTTAACACAAGGTTCTGAGAGTCTTCAAGTGTGAATAGGCACAGGAAGCATGTATATAGAGCTGCGGAAGGGTATTGATGGCATCTCGCATCACCAGGCAAGCTGTATGGGTGATTTTTTCCATCAGCAGCTGGGGTCAGTTGTTCAGGTAGTACTCTCGGAGTCTCGGTATGAAGTAGTTTGTATGGCATATGTTCGTATTTTCAATCTACGAAGTTGTTGTCGAAAAGGTCAACATCGTTCTGGTTGTGACGAGTACTGTTCGGAACAAGGCCTCGGACTCGGACACAGTAAAAGGGTTGATAACGCCGTTTTCACATCCCCGTTTTAACGCGGCGATTGTCATAGGTTCGTAAACTGTCTTTTAAAAGTATGTGGAATACAGTTACTGCCAAAATAGGACAGATTTCCCTGGATCGCAACTTGAGAAGTTCCGTTGACTGTTTGCTCGACGACTGCGCAAATCGAGTGAGTGGCGTTAGTTGGGAAGGACACGCTGACTTCGCTGTAACTATGAACAACATGATTTTGCTGATTCCGTGGCTGTCGTTGCGTTGCGTTGTGTTTTTCTTTCCTTTCGTAGAAATCCATTTACATCACGCGATATATGGCTATTTTATACTATTTGGGAGCTTGGTATAGGCTGCGTCACTCTAGAGGCTTTTGTGCATCCAAGCTGATCTCCATTCGATCCTGTTCAGTCAGACGCAATATATTCATCAACATCTCCCATGATAGCAGTGGTTGCGACTGTTCATCCAAACTAATATTATTTAATTCCAATGGAGGGAGTAGACTCACTAGTCGTCTTGGCTCTTTGTGAGATTCCCGACGACTAGGAACTCCCTTGTCCGTCAAAGATGGCTTGGAGGTCGATTCGACTACCGTTGTATCTGTAGTTTGCTTCCTCTTTTTTGCCCTGTAGAGCTTCGCGTTGTCGGACGAAGGGTCAGAGATTAACTCTCTCTGAAAACGCGTTTCCGATGACGTTTTGGAAAGCTTGGTCGGTTTGTTGTTCTGATTATTGTCCACGGGGTCATGTTGCAGAACCCGCTTTTTGGCAACCATAGGACGAGAGTCAGTCTTATCTCCTTGCACTTTCGTGAGCTGTGGTAGTGGATGAATAGACTGTCCATTGAGTATTCGGGACTCCTGTAGAGCTTGCGGTGCTAGCAAAGGTAATAACGGAACATTTTTGTTCATGATTTGGGCAGGTGAGGGCTCGCTTTGATCTTTAGATCTGACCCCCTTGCTGATAGAACGTTGCAAGAAGCTCGGGGCTGCCCATAGATCTGCGTCATGTTGGACCTCAGTCGGCACAGAATTGACTGCTGGCTTTGTCTCAGGCTTTTCTTGATTCTCAACGTTCCTTCGGGTAGATTTCGCTTGTTGTGGTGTACTAGCACCCTGCTCACGAGACCGCTTGTCTATCTCATTAAGAAGGACCCTTGAAGGATCACGAATGGCGATCGAGGCGTTGGGAGGGGTAAGAACCTTCGAGTTTACTTGATCCTGCAAATTAACCTTTCGTCCCTTCTGTAGTGGCTCGCTCGTTTCGTGCAGCCGCAGGGGGGGCTGCGGTTCCTCGATGCCATTGTCGCGTCGATCGCTGTGCGGTCCTTCGGAAGCAGGGATGATCAACTCTACTTGTTCAGGCTGAGTGGTTGTGGCATTTACTCTTGGCGAAACTTTCACAGGGTCGTGAGATGGGGAAGGAGGATTATTAGTGGTGTCCGCAGGTGCTTGTGAGTTGAGAGTCTTGACAGTCGTAGCAAGTGTTGTTTCCTCTGTTGGTGAGTGGTCAGGGGACTGTGGTACTTGCCCAGTCTCAACATATATTTGAGCATCGTCTGGGACACCGTGGATTGCAACAATCTCTTCACTGTTATTAGGTTTGTAATTCGCCTCAGAGTCATGGTCTGGGCTAGACAATCGTGACACAACCTTGGCTTTGCTCTGCGACTGGGTCGACGTAGATTGTTGTGGGACCGGGTTCGGTTCAGAGACTGTGGCCTTGTTTTGTGATCCATGATGTGATTTCGACTGAGACTGCGATTGAGATAACGAGTATGAGGTTGAGATGTCGGAATTGGGTACTAGAACAATAGGATCATTTAGGGGCTGCGGATGTCGAGCAGGCTGGGGCGGGCGGGGGACTTTTCGTACGACCTGACGCCTGGCGTGGCTTGAAGGTGATTCAGTCAGCGGCGGATGTGGCACAGTCTCGAGTGTATTGGAGGCATTGGGTGGTAGGAGAGGGGATGTGGAGCTCGAACTACTCTTTCCCTTACGTTCACCCGAACGGGGAGGAGAGAATAAATCAGTTGCCATTCCTTTCTTTTGTAGTTCTAGCATCGAGGATGAAATGCCCAGACTCGAGATGATGTTCACGTCCTGGTCACCCTTCTGGGACGAATGCATGTGAGGGGACGTAGATTCACCGGGAGTGTTTTGTTGTACCTCTGATGCAGGCCACTCGTCAATCAGCGGGGTTGCGCTTCGCGATCGTGATTCACTTGAAGGGGTCGTTGGAGGGAGTGCTATCACAACAGTGAGTGGCAAGGTACTATAAGGTACGGAACAAACTAACAGGTGCTATCAACTCGTCGCCGTTTGCGAGGAGGTTCAACAGGCTCGAACGATTCGCTTTTCTTAGACTCTACATCGCTTGATGAATCGGGATCGACTTGTTATATCTGTCAACTGATAGAATCTGGGTAGACTGATGGAATCTACCTTTCATCGAGGCGAGAATCAATGCAACCTCGTCAGGCGGCCGCTTAAAGGAGGGTTTTTTGGTGATCTGTTTTAAACAAATGAGAAGACGTCCGCTTCTTAAGACGTGAACGACGTACGGGCCAGATATCTTGATATCTGTAAGAAGTAGAGATATCCATTTTCGGTGTTGCTGGCTTTGTTCTAGCAGTCATTGGATTTGAATTCGCTTGTTTCTTTGCGATTTGAGTGAGTTTTGCAGTTTCGGGCTGGGGAAAAAGTGATCTTGAAATAGATAAATCGAACGTGCTTTCTTTCACTGTTTCTTGTTTTCTATCCCTCAAACAATTTCTAAGCAAAGTTTGATAGGTATATGCAGTACTCCAAAACGTGGAGTGCTCACCCACCACCTCCATGCTGTCTTAAACCTCTAGTCCACTCTAGTAGGTCTTTGTTAGATTCTAGTGGCTGGGGATTCCCATATCTGGCTTCTCCGAGGCTACCAAGAACAGTGAAGCTATGACAATTCAGTATTAGAAACCCATCTTGGGACATTGACCCATTTCCTTGAGGGATACGAGAAAAAGAGGGCTTGAATTCCGAGATGACGATGATGGCCGTTTTGTGCTGGGTTAGTCTACTCCCACTACGTCTTGAATTTCGCGTCAGGACGCGTTAATGTCTAATAAAATGTCTGAACGCGTACGAAGTATATGACTGAACTGCGTCGTAACTGAAGCGAACAGGGCAGAGATAGTCCTTGTCGGATATACGCGCCCAAATCACGTCGTCCTGATCATAGGTTAGGAACTGCAAGACAAATGTTATGTCGACGGCCATTGTCTGGGTGAATAGGAGGAAACATACCTCGACGATTTGGGTTTTTTTCTTTTTCACGTAGCGAGGCATCAAGGCCATGTCACCACCGTATTGCTCCGCTAAATTTATGAGATACGAAGATATCCATGGCGAAATGGATTCAGACATGGAGGTTTTGTGCTGATGGGTATTATTATTACGTAATTAATACGAACTCGTGGTATGTATTAACGGTTTCAAAGTTCGGTATCAATGGGTTGCGGCCACGCGTAGATCTTTATTATAGTTGTGGTACTGTTGTAGTTGAGGCCTGAAACTAGAGCGCTGAATGCCTGAGTTCCCACAAAACAGCACGAAGAGGTGAGGCAGTGACTTGCCTCTAAGAAAGAAGTTGTATCATCGATAAAAAAGATGTCTACCCCGTGAGAAGATTTGTCAGAGTAAATCCCCGCTACTGTTGGGTGTCAAGTCCGCACAGCGATTTTTATCGTCGTCTCCTCTTAATTTTCTTGTTTCTTTTTCTTTCTGCCTCGACCTGCTCCGTCGGGTACCAAGCTTTGCTTGGCTCATCGTAGCCATCATCGTATCACTAACCTCTTGCTTCGCAGACAGTTCTTGCCACACTGTCCGCCCAGGCCACCCGCCCAACGTCCTTTTCTGCCTGGGATCCCACCTCTCGACTCGCAAAACAGTTTTGGAGGGACTCCGTTTTTATTATGACTGTCTTTTTGGGGGGTCTTGGTCTCATGTCTCTCCATAACCCATTTGCAGAGTTGGTTGGCATGGTCTCGGGCAAAACTGATATAAGGTCCATGTTCTGTCTCATTGTTTTTTTTATCGTAACATTCGTCTTGGGTAAGTTTCTTTTTCTACTCCCCCTGTCTCTTTCGTGCATATATATCTTGCTTTCATTGCGTCTTTTGTGCCACACTCTGACATCTACACAGCCTATCTCACAAACCCAACCGAGAGTTCCTTTCGTACTTATCTTACAGAACAATCTTTCCGTCAACACCTTAGTCGACTTGACGAGAGTTCTGACGAAGATGTAAAACGTCAACCGAACTCTGGATCGCACACATCCACGCGCCGTAATCCTACCGCTGATGCACTTCCTTACGACATTACATCCTCCCCTTTCCACTTTGCCAATCGAGCCTCAATAGCTCTCAGGACTCCGAAACACGTTTTTCATAGTTTTGGTCTTTTTACAGTTGCTGCAATGGTGCCACTCGCAAGATCCGTTCACACCCACGAACGAGAGACTTCGATGATATCTGATTCTTGGTATATTGGTGCTTTCGGACGGTGGTGGCGTGGTGGTGTCATTGAAGCTTGGTATCAGGACGTTATTGCAAGATCAAAGGACGAGGAAAGCTGGAGCTCTGGAATCTTGAGCATGAAAAATCTGGACAGGCTTAATGATTACAATGGTAAGCCCTTACAGCAAGTCCTAACTCAGATTCCTCAACGTTTTTAGGTCTGCCCTTATCACAAAAGGGCCTTTTACCGCGCACATATCCCAAAGGCTCTCCTCCGAGATCGAGGAACCGTGAAAAGTCTTGCCATAAAGCTACGGTGCCCCCTTCCCGCAGCTTGACACCTCCGCCCCTTCCGAAATCAGTATCTTTACCCCTTCATGCAGCACGCTTGTCCTCATCGGGACTTGATCGGCCATCTTGTAATTCAACACAGCTTCCATTGCGAAATCACACCTCCCCCGAACAAGTACACATATCCACCCTAGTTTCAAGGTCGCCTTCTACGCTCTTTGATCACTCGCCGCGTATTGCAGAAGTACTGCGCCAAATATCCCAGTCCAAGGCTGCCGTTCTCGAGCTCCGCGCTCAGATCAGTGACTGTCAATCTTGTGCCATTGAATCGCATAGCATTCTTCAGCGAGAATTAGAATCCTGCCGGGAGCGAAAACGCCAAGAGGATGCGGCCAAGTCGGAAAGTAAATCTCGGACTAAGGCATTAGATGATTCTAGGCGAAGCGCGGAGACTTCCAAAAAGGACGCTGAAAAGAAACTGAAGGCTGCTGAAAATGCCCGTGATGGCGCTACCCAGCGAATGGATCTCCTGGACGAGGAAATATCTAAACTACAACGACAGCTTGTTGATGACGAGGCCCTCATACATCAGACAGACGAGAATATCTCGGAAGCAAAGGAAGAACTCGAAATAGCCTTGGACCATAAAAAACGGGAGATCAAAGTTACAGAGGACGTCGTTGCGGCACTCAATCAGCGTGCTCGTGAGCTGGAAGAGAAAGTGGTCGAGGCAAAGAAAAGACTGGCTCATCTCAAGGACTTAAATCAAACTCGCAAGCCAGAAATTTTGTCACAGATGAATTTCGGTATACACCAGGAACTTTGGACACCCTCTGGTTATAAGATGGCTACCGACTCCTCTAATAGACTATCCATCCCCGAGGCCAGAGAACGGCGCGCTTCACCAGTTATACATAATATAGATCCTCGGCCATCTCTCCTGATCGACACTTTGACCCGGCCTGATATTTCGACCCAGGGAGGCACAGCTTTCAATCCATCTCCCACATCCATGCACCACACTGGCAATTCAACCCAGGCTGCATTGCGCGCAAATGGTTATTCCATTTTTGACAACAGTTTGGTGGCTGCAGTACCTCAGCATACGGCATACGGACATCGCTCTACTACTTTTGCACCGTTCAGCGATTTGGATGGATCCCAAACTACTGGTACTCTGGGGATAGGTATTGTCTCGCCCACCAGCCAATCATTGATTCCATCTGGGTTAATCAGCTCTCTCGATAATGGCCTCGGTCTACCCCGATCGTTTCAGTCTGAAAGTGATGCTTATCTAGATCGGGAATGGCGTACAGACAGCGGCATACGGCGGGGCCAATCACAATCAAATGATAGTCATGACCTTACAATGGCATCCTCTCCCATTAGTTCTCACAGCTCGCCCAACAACGATCAAGATCTATATGATCAGGACCGTGTTCATTACGCAACGAACGAAGACGAACTTGCACGGGATGATCGGCAAGAATACGGAACGGCTTTTCTGCGTGCTCCCGACCCCATGTCAATGCAACGCGCCTCATGGTTAAACCGCACCAAATCGGATCCTGCGCCGAACGGTCACGTCTCGGAAGAAATAGGCCAACTAATTTCGCCTGTGTTTGAGAAAGCAGGCCCAAAGCGCTGGTTTTCGGTCTCTCACAAGGACAAACCAAAGAAGGGACTGAATCCAGAGGCCAAAGTTTTCAGCTTCACTAAGAGGACTCCGCCCCAGACTTTCAAATCCAACCCGCTATTCAACGTCTCTCACCTTGTAAATTCCACAACGGTCCCATATGATGCCTTGAATCCTAACGGAGTCGGTTCCGCTGCAGTCACCACCTCGACATCCGTCACGAGCTCCTTTGGCCGCGTATTTGTGCCTTCGCCTGCAGAGCGAGAGGTCCTCCAACGTGCACTCGGGGGTTCATCTAATACGAGCTTTGAGCGTCTGCCCAGCCTCAGCGATGTTGGGAGCATGCCGTCGTCCCCACCTCATTCAGATGCCATGCCCGCTACGGTCCCTCAACATGCATTTGCCAAGATTTTGCCTACCTGGTTACAGTCCTTACCCTCACGAAAGGCGAATTTTAGTCCATGGGACGATGAAGAACTTGAGCCAAGTGCAGGAGGTAGTAGTGGTGATGGGAGGGAGAATTAAGTGGAGGAGTGCCGCATCGGGATGGGCACGATCAAGATGTTATTTTTTGGTAGTTAGAGAAATTGGGGCATAGATCTCGACTTCTATCGAGGTCAAAATGTACAGCAATTATGAAATTGAAAGATATTAGATTGTGGTTATTTATGCAGTCACTCGTCATCAAAAGGATTCTCTTCAGCTTGGCGTCTAGACTTCGCATCTGAACGCAGTGAAAACACCTCGTTTCATCTCGTAGCTTCAAGGACAAAAGTTGAAGCAAGAATCTAGGATGGGATTATCTTGCATATATATCACTAACATCGTATCGTAAAGTGTTCGTGTACCAAATCGTAAACAGCAATGAATAGGAGCAAGAGAATGGAAGGGAATAGTAGCATTGACAGCAGAGAAGAAGCGTATATGTTACTCAATCTTCTGGTAAAAAAGCGGGGATACAATGGGCCTCAGCGCCTTGATGAACAAATAGGCTCAGACTCGTATTGGAGACTATCAAGACAATGGATTCCCTTTCTAAGTGATCCAAAGTAGTCGGCATCTGTGTGGAATTGGAATGAGCGTGGGGACGGTGTATCCCAAAGAAGAGGGATAATATTGCAGGGTATACCGGATGATGTTAGATAGATTAAAAAAAAATCGAGTGGAATAGCCAAAGACGGCAAGACGGATGCAGCGTACATAGATTAGATATATGTTATGCACGGTGCGACCTACGAAGAGCTGGATGTGGCGCAAATTGGTAGGAAGAGACGAGTGAGCCTGAACAGAGAGACCATGTATTAAAGGAAGTTCCGGGGCATTTTGGAGCGTCCACACGCACATGGTATACGTCGTCTTATCTTGCACCATCCAAAACACCCCTTACGTCGTCCACACCAGCCAAATCGGTCAAAAACGGAACTAAATCCGGGAGTTCAGTATCGTGGGGATCATTGAACCAGGATGACACGGGGACTGCGTTGTTCGGGTGGAAGATATACGAGGCGGGAGAGTTGTCAAGAATAATGGTGTCAGCAACTGGTCGTCCGAGCTGTGACAGATCCTGCTTTGGTGATAAGTACCACGCCATCCAAAGCAGAGAGCTGTACCTTACCTTGACATAGTTGCCCCTATGGTTATAACAACTCTCCCGAAATAGACGATGAGATACCACCTGGTGTATGTCAAGCTTATCCAGCACCGGATCAGCGTACTAAATGGAAAGCTGGACGTTAGAAAATGAACATGGACAACTATTTTTGGCATACTTTGCTTAAGCTAGCGGTGAACACCACAATCTCGTATATTTCGCCCATTTTCTTCAGAAATTTGTCGACACCTGGGCGCTTGATAACATAAACATTATGCATATTATATTCAATTTCGACGGGCACGACGTAATCGGCTTGTTGAATAGACTATGCGTTCAAGTTAGTAGATAGTCAGGATGGAGTAGCAGGTACACAACCTTGAAACTACTATGCACTAATGTTTCGTCGAGGTCAAGAATAAGGCATTTTCTCCCGGCGTGCTGGGGCGCAATGGGTGGTAATAGTGGTTTGGGTATCCCATCCTGAATGACCAGCGTAAATACTCTCATCGTAGAACTAGGGTCTGATCAACTTACAGGGCCTATGGGAATGCCTGCCCCACCATTCATGATTAATCTATCCTCATCTTCGTCCATCTCATCCAGACCGTCAATATCATCATCTTCAGTAAAGCTTGTGCCCTCTGATTCTTCCTCCCCACTGGCATTGCTAGGAGGACTAGATTCTCGCGAATGTCGCTGACTTTCGGATATTGGCGTCCCGCCAGTTGAACCGGGTGGTTGGACAGCCCCAGAAGTTACACCTTCTGTTTCTTCGAGTGGTAAAAGTCGTGGCGCCACGGGAGGTGTGGGCGGTGCAATTGTTTCGCCGTCGGGTGGGGACAGATCAGGAATGGAACTCGAAGGTTCGACAGGTTCAGATGGGGCAGCAGGCTCTACATTTTCGGGGACGGCAGGTGTCGTAGGTTCTTGCGCAGAGTTGCCGATGGTCTCTTCGGTTGATACAGCGTTTTCGGTAGATGCTGATGGTTGTTTCTCCTTTGAAACAGATGCAAAGGTGGAATCGGAGAGTTCAATTGAGTGGGTGTGTGAGGATGAGACGCATGGGACTAAAGCGTGGAGAAACCTCGAGAAAAGCGATTTTGACCTTTTCAACTTGGAAGATTTATGTTTAGTGGTACCATTCGCCTTGGACTTGCTTGAAGAGGGATTTTGAGCAAGCGGAGGGCGCGAAGGCACTCGGGTGGGAGAGTAAGCTGAACGAGCGGATTTATCCCTCTCCTTGTCCTTATGGCTCAATTGCGCACGTGGCTCTAAATGTGAGGAATTTTTGGAAGATGGAACCGAAATAGCAGGATTCGTAACAGCAGGCACGGTGGTCGCATGGTTTTGTTCTGCACCACTGGCATGGGTAGCAGCAGAGGGTTGAGAACTCTGTTTTCCTGGTGTACTGACAGAGTCGTGACTGGTATCGTGCCGTATAAAAGGTTTTTGTTCTGAGCTTTGACCCGTACCAAGGACCGCTGGTGATTGAGTGTCATGTTCAACTGGAGACGCTGAAGTTGAAGGAGAATTTTCGGGCTGATCGTCTGGAGAGGGATCAGGTGAAATCGAAGAGGATGCTGTCGTGGCGGTCATGGCGGTGAGGGAGGAAGCGAGAGAGAGAGAGAGAGAGAGAGAAAAGAGCAAAAAGCACGCAGCCTCTGAGCCAAAAGTCTACTAGCTAAAGCCCTACAAAGTTGAGCCTAGAAGCCTTAGCCAATTAGATACAAATACAGCGTTCTGAACTTGAAATATACCCTCCCGCACCCCGACAACTGCATCCAATAACTACAGCTACAGCTTCCTAACAGTGCTCTATTAGTTTCTAGTCCCCCAGCCTTGCAGTGCAGTTATTTCGCATGAATTTTCCCGCCATATTTAAATTTCCAGTTTGTATCACGTGATGCACGTCGCGTTCACTGTTGAACTCTTGAATGAGAATCTTTCGAGACGCAAAAGATGCTTGTAAGCGGAGAAGATGTCATACCTGGTGCGGAAACATACAAATGCAATAAAATTAACTAAATATGGCTGTCCAGACTCACTCAATCCACATACGACGACAAAATACACAACAGCGAATCTAAAGTTAAACACTCAACCGAAAACAAACGTAGATCGCTATGCCACCTTGCAACGAAAAGTGGAGGATCTGGAAAGGGTACATAACGAGAGCAAGAAAGTAGTAAGGCGGAAGTTTTTGCACTTTCTAATTTGCTTCCTCAAGGATGAAAGCATTTAGCACCAGGCAGATGTCACTCGCCTGAAAGCAGAACTAGCGCGTTACCAGAAATCCACTGCTGAACTCACTGAGCGCCAGGAAAAACAAAAGAAGCATTCTGACGGCCTCGAAACACGAATTCAAGATCTCAAAAAGGCTGCTGCAGCAGACCAAGCCGAAATCAGAGGCTTGCGCTCCAAATATCGTATATCAGAGAACCAAAAAAATCAAATAGCAACAACACAGGGCGACATAGGGAAACTTCGACAGTCAATCCAGACACTACAGGCCAAGTTAGGTGAAGAGACGCGAACAAGAGACCGACGGATATCCGATTTAGAGAAGGCCTTGGCTCTGGAGAAGAAAGGGAAGGACAAGGCCGAAGCTGAGCTACAGGACCTGAGACTAAAAAACCGTGAAGAGCTACTTGCCATTCAAACACTTTCTTGGAAGCATGAAGCCGAGGCTAAACAGTCCAGAACAGCGTTACATTTAGCAGGGCAGCAAGAAGAGGAATCGCAGGCCCAATTGGAACACTACCGTCATCTTGTAACTCAGATCGCTCGAGAATATGGTTTCCTGGTACGAAACACGGTTCCCATAGATTTTCATATGAATCTCCAAAGAGATCGTGTTGCTCTGCAAATCCAACTTTTCCGCTTAGAACGCAAACTTACAAACTCTGAAGCCCAGGTCAACGAGCTCGCGCACTTGATTAGACAGACCAAAGAGGAGAACCTATCTCTGTCCAAAGCCTTGGAAGAAACGGAAAATGACATCCGTTTCTATCAGGATGCCGCCCTTGCTACACCCACAGGAAGCTACGATGACGTGGACAATTCTACGGTTGAATTATTCAAAATCGTCGAGTATCAACACGTGGAGAGTCAGAAAAGCCTCAGCATCCTTGACGCAAAGTCGGCAGAGCTATTTTTGGAGTATTATCGCCTCACTTGCGAAGAGGCGCTATCCGAATGCGCTTTAGCGTATGACCAGCTGAGGCATGACCAGCAAAACTCTGCGGAACGAGCCACTGCTGTGTCAAATGCCCTCGCCTCCCGCGATGCTGCTGCTGCCCAGCTAGAAAGCATACAAGGGGAGAAAACCCATCTGAAAGAACAGTTAAAGAGTTTAACAGATCTTGCCGAGTCACTGAAAGGTGCGCTATATCCCTTGAGACTTTAAGTAACCAAAAATGAACTACAAGGCATTAGAGGCCTCCGCACTTCATGATGTCATGTTGAAAAAGGAGCGTGATACAGTCCGCCGACTCACGGACACCGTTCAGAGGAGCCGGGTGGCAGAAGATGCCCTGCGCTCCGAGACTTTTCGGTCAGTAAATAGATTTCACAAAGAACTAATGAGTTGATCGGTCTTTCTTAGGCTTACAACAGAGTTGGCGGAGGCGGAAAAATATGAAGAAGCATACTACTCGCTATCGGAAGAAGTGAGGTCGCTCGTGGCAAGAAATCAGTTGGCGGAAGAGGAGGCTGCCTTGCTTAGCAAGTTCAATGCGGAAATTTTGAGCCATAATAACCCTGCCCAGCGAGTCATGTATGTCGATCGGATAAGGAGAGAGCTAGCAGAGACTAAACACGTAAGTGCTCTTTCCGACGAGCTTGGTGGATGCGCAAACTTATTGTCACGAAACAGAAACTTTTGATGCTCGGACACGAACAAGAAGCGGTTGTTGCTACCAATAACAATTTACAGCAGGAGCTAGACATGTATAGATCTGTCATGGTACCGCCAGATCTAAAGCCACGCACGACAATCACACGAGTGACGCGAGTGCCATTCGTAAACTTGACGAACAGCGTTGACGCACCATCTACTGGAAACTCAGCCACAGACAGGACAACAAGCAACCTGGATCAAAAGGCTGAAACTCGATACGTTCACACACTAGAAAGTATTGGAGACATGACGATCGAGGAAATCACGTAACTTTTGTCCTTACCTTATTTACCCAGATTTAAGTCTTGAGATATGCTATACATGAACATACCATCCCTTTGGTGGCGTAAGGAATTCCAAATTTGAGGGTGGCAAATTCCTGTCTCCTTTGGGAAGACATTTGTCATCGCCGTGATACTGACATCCTCCGTAAGCTGAAAAGGCAATGTCTTTTCATAACCACAGCTGTCGACCCATATAATATTAAATGAAAGGCATCTCACTTTCTTCTAATGTGGAGGTTTTTTTTCTATGTGCAGGCGAACTCGGTATATCCATCTTGCCAGAATTAGCGGTC
>CEMU01568341.1:36613-47271 GCA_900068965.1 Calocybe gambosa
TTGAAGATTGCCCGCGTCGTGCTGGATGCTGGAGTACCGAAGTATCTTCCTTGGCAGTTTGGCGTGGACTACGACACGATCAGCAAAGGGTCCGACCAAGATCTTTTGACGAGCAATCAGACGTTCGCCAAACTCGAGCAGAATGGGTCATCATCACAACAAGTCTCTTCACAAGTTTCCTCTTCTCCCGCTTCTTTAGTATGGTAGGTCTAGACAATACAAAGGTTCATACATTGGGTGATGTCAACAATCGTATCACGATGACCACAGCGGAGACTCACCGCAGAGACTTTTCTGGCGGAATCGCGGATAAAGGATACCGTCATGTTTCTTGCAGGAGATACGAAACTCTCAGTTGGCGGACATCGTTCAAACGCTCCCTTCATTGAAGGACCGTGATGTTTAGCGAGAAGTGTGGGACTTACCCACCCTCCGTCAAAGGCACAGGGATGAACCGGAGAGCGCCGCCAACAAGTACTACGTTGTATTTGCGGGACGGCTTGGGATGTGGAACGTACATATCATGACCATCATGATATATCGGACAACAAATAGAAGGTCCCAGTGCATTCTGCAGAATTGGCACATTGATTAGGAAGACATGACATAGGTATCTATCCCACAAATCAGTAATGTATGAGTGTATATACATATGTGGATCTGGCATTATCAAGCAAAGTCCAGACAATGGGTATACCAAGGATTAAAATTCCGGTGTTTTCATTTGCGTCTGACTGAAGACCTTCAACCAACCATCGCCCATATCGTTCTTCAACGCTTCTATTCGCTTTCTATATGCCTCGGCATTATCCCTGATATCCTCCGGACCCTCTCTATCTGAAGCATTTGTAGGCTCAAACACCGACGCGCTGACACGTGCTCGACGTTTTCCAGACCTCGAAGAGAATGTAGCGGAGCCAAGGTTCTTCCGTATAGAAGGGGGAGTCATTGAGTTAGAGGATCCTGACAGCATATCTATTGAGAGGGCGTTGAGTGGCGTCGAGAGCGAGTCTGCAAAGTCGATGTGTTTGGTGGTGGGTGAAACGAATTCAGTCTGGTAGCGGCTATGATGGGCCCGCCGGGACGATGGCTTCTCAGGGCTCATACTGGGCGATGTTGTGCTAGCGGTGCTTGGCGATGGTGCTCCCTCATTAAATGTTTGCTCGCTGACGCGCGAGGCAGCCTGAGCCTGGAATGATGGTCGCTGGCCAAAGTCGACGTCCAGGGTCCCAATTTGTCCCCACTTCTTCTTAGATGACGGCTCAGGCGCAGTTATCTCTTGGTACTCCTTGGGTTTCTTTACCTTGGCTATGGGCTTGATTTGTGACGACCTAATGGAGGGCTCCTTTGAGTGACCTGCGCCTGGTGTAGAACTTGCATCACTATTTTCCCCTTCCAGCTCTACAATCCGTGCGACCTTTTTGCGGCGTGGTTTACTGCTAACAGCAGTAGCGCCAACAGGAGGGAGGGAAGGTGACGCATTGGATGATGGCGGGGTAGGGTAATTCTCGATAGGAGGGGGTGGCTGGGGAATCTTTTGGGAATGAGGATGTTGGTGTCCTACGGTGACGACCGGTGGCGAATATGCCGTTGATACAGGACGGGAAGACGTCATTTGTTCAGGTGGTGCTACGGTGAGGTGCTTGCGCTCGTAGAATCCAGGAGGTGTCCCGTCTAGCCTGATCACCTTCTGTTCCTTCCAGAAGTAGTCGAAGCAGGCGACTCTGTATCTTTCCTCTATCTCCACTAGCGGGTTGCCTTCAATCCATACCTCTGCAATATTGGGAAGAATGGCAAGTCTGCCTACCTCCGCACTTTCTTCGATAAGGTTGCTGCGGAGATCAATTCGCTCAAGCGCGGTTAGCCGCTCCAAACCACATATCGAATCAAGACGATTATGTGCAAGGTGAAGGGTAAGAATTTGACCGAGGTTGAGGTATATGCCCAGAACAGAGTCGATCATGTTATCGGAGAGGTTGAGAGAGACGAGTTTATGGAGCGTGCCAAGGCCAGGAGGAACGGAGACTAGAAGATTAGACGATAAGTCGAGGTGTGTTAACGATGTCAGATAAGGCAGTGGATCAGAGGGGAAGAATGTCAGAGAATTATCAGCTAGTGAAAGATGCTTCAAAAAAGCCCATTTGGTCGAGGATAGTCCTGCCGGAAGTGGTGGGGAGGAGGTCCCATCGTTTGAGACTGTTTCTGACTCTGCTGCTGCATCGATAGCTAAACTTTCTTCAGCATCTGTATCCTCCGGGACGGAGTCTGGGAGTCGCGTAGAGAAAAACGACACATCTTTCGCTCCCGAACCACGAGGCACTATCCTTCGCCGTCGCTTTCGGCTTGTGCTGCCCTCCCTCCTCGCCTGGTCGTCTATTACTGCCCCAATAAATATGTCTGACACGTCCTCTAAGCCACTCTTTTTAATCTTCAAGCTTATTAGCCCTTCCGCTAGCCTATCCCAGCCTAATAATGTTCTCGGGTCGATATCTACGCATTCTAGCTTTTGTAGATTTCTGAACGCGTCGAGTGGTAGTGCATTGTTGTGTTGCGAATCGGTTGCCATCTCTGCAATGACTTTGTTTCCGGGTGCTGTGAGTGACAGTGCAGGCAGCTTCGTAAAGCTGCTGTAAAGATATTTGAGTTCCACATCGATGCTGAGGGGCGCAGGTTGCCCCCACCACGCGCCACCAAGGGATAGCCCGGACACGGCTGAGAGAGAGGATCTGAATGAGGCAAGTGATAATGTTTCTGACTTGTCAGTGGATGAAAGAATACTGATATAGCTCATGGGCCGAGAGGGATTGTCCACCTGAACATCGAGTGTTCCTATGTCGAGTCCCAAAGCTTCCATGCGCATAAGAACGTAGAAGATACGATTTGTATCTACGGATAATATGACGGGTTTTGTAGAATTTGTAGAAGAGCTGGAGTCTGAGCTAAACCAGGCAAATGGGTTGAGCAAGGAAGAGATTTCTTGGGCAGGACGTTGTGAACGACGTCTACGATAGAAACCTGCCTCTGCAAGATTTTTTTCATTTGTGCGGACAAAAGAGGCCAAACGTCTAAGATATTCGTCTCCTGGCTCCTGTTGCATGTTAGGGGGGTAAGGGAGGGGCATGCTGTCAGGTTGCTTGCTCCGGTCACAAGGGACCCTTCATGATCAGAGCACAGCCACCCTGAGCACCTTCCTGTGGACCCACCATGAAGATCACTATAAAGACAACGCAGCAAAAGGTCTTTCAGGTGGGCAATGAACCCGCAAATTTCTTTTCTATTGGGTCTACTAGAAAATACATAGATCGATATCGATGGCTCTGATACAGTAGCCACTCTCAAGCAAAAGATACACGAACTTCAAAAGTACGACATCGCCTCTCAGAAGATCATCTATTCAGGTATTTGTCTCCATCCTCTCTCACTCCTCCTCCTCCTCCCCTTTTTAAATTCTTTGTTATCCTTCAGGGAAAATTTTACCCGACGATAAAACAATTGAATCATGTGGGATCAAAGAAAAAGACTTCTTGGTGTTAATGGTCTCAAAAGTCCGTAAACCATCTATCTCTCCCCCAACGAACAACCTTTATATATCGGACTAGCCTAAAACGACACCAGCGCCCGCTGAGTCTTCATCAAGTACACCTCCAGCTCCCGCTCCCGTAGCAGCCCCAGTTCCAGTCGAAGCATCTACTACTCCTGCTCCTTCTGCACCAGCTACTCCCGCCGCACCTCCCCCAGCACCAACTACACCGGCACCTGCAACTCAGGCCACCCCCGCGCCTGCAGCCGCAGCCGCACCATCCTTATCGGGTGACAACTCTTTTGTAACTGGCGAAGCTCTTCAGACCACGATTAACAATATGATCGAGATGGGTTTCCCTCGTGAGCAGGTTCTAAGGGCATTAAGGGCGAGCTTCAACAACCCTGATCGTGCTGCGGAATACCTTATGACTGTGGGCATTTATCCATCAATCAGAATGACTCAATGTTTACGCCTTCCAGGGAATCCCCGCCAATTTAGACACTGAGGCTACTCCTTCTACAGCCCCTCCCGCTCAGCCCTCTGCTGTCGCCCCTGCCCCTGCTGCCGCTGTCACCCCCGCAACACCTCAGGCCCAACCACAGGTGCCGACATCACAACCGCAAAATCTTTTTCAAGTTAGTACCTCACCTTGGATGACTCCATTTAACATATCTTACTTTAATATAGCTTGCTCAGCAGCAACAACAACAAGGCCAACAACAAATCGGTGGAAGAGGTCCTGCTGGTCCTGCTCCCGGGTTTAGTGCCGGTGCTCCGGGCGCCCTCGATGCCAATATGCTAAATGCTTTACGCAACAGCCCGCTGATACAGCAGCTACGTGAACAGATTGCAACCAATCCCGCCAACGCACAGCTCTTCGTCCAGCAACTTGCGCAGCAAAATCCAGTACTCGCTCAACAACTTGCGAGCAACCCCGAAATTTTGATGAACCTTCTAGGACTGCCAGAAGAGGGCGACGAAGAGGCGGTTCCTCCCGGTGCGCACGTCCTAAGCGTTACGCCAGAGGAAAGGGCCGCTATTGAACGCGTGAGCACATGATTTTGTATGCTAGCTAAAAAGGCTTCTCATAGCAGGGATTCTAGTTGGAAGCCCTCGGCTTTTCAAGACAGGCGGTATTGGAGGCTTACTTTGCGTGCGACAGAAATGAGGAGCTTGCTGCCAATTTTTTGTTTGAAGGAGGTTTTGAGGATTAGTGTGTCGTATAACAAGGCTATGTTATGAGCAGTGAGATGGGAGTTGAAAGAGTCCTGTCCATCGAACATATGTTTATACATAGTACTAAGCTCTGTTTCCTTCTTGCATGATGTCAGACGCCATACCTTGTCGCGGCGTGGCGTAAACTGCTGCTTTTGTTCGACCACTAAATTAAGCATTGACCTCGGAGGCTGTGTCCGTGATCGACCAGAACAAATTAAATGCCCAAGTCACTCAAGCCCGCGATCCCCATGACACTGCCTCTCGGCGGTCCAGTCAAAAGCCAACCAACTCCCTTCCATTAGAGTTCTTCCTCAGAATGCACCCATTAACGCTTTGGTTAGCCAAAGCCCTCGTTTTCGTCTACTTTCTCGGTCTGGCAGCATCACAAAACACATCGCTACCATCACAGGACTCGGTGACCGACTACGCACCGAGCACAAACATCGAATGCCCCGATTTCTCAACCACCTCTCTCGTCCGTGAATTTACCCCGCAGAACCAGACGCTTCATCCAAAAGAAGTCGAATATATTAAGAATCGCGCAGAAAAAATTTTACCTGGCAAATGGAAGGATTGGTTGGGCACCGAAAACGCGAGGCATGGATATAACCTGGATGATTTCCAAGGCAACTTCCCAAAAGTTGGTATGGCTTTTCCTGGCGGTGGAGTCCGCGCGGCCCTGTACGGTGCTGCCTGCATCAACGCTTTGGATTTTCGCAACGACAGTGCAAAAGCAGCGGGGACGGGTGGTCTACTACAAGTGGTCTCGTACATGTCGGGACTATCAGGTATCTTTATTAGCACATCCATCCTTTTCTAGCCTCATAATCGTTTTAGGTGGTTCTTGGTTGATGGGATCCCTCTTTTTTAACGACTGGCCGACTATTCACGATATGGTTTTAGGCAATGATCAAGATATGCCTGGCTGGCTGATGGACCTCTCTCTGGTAACCCCCGACGGCGATAACTTATTTTCAGACCAGAACCAAGCATTCTTTGGGAGTATACTTTGGAGTGTCATGGCTAAAGCCAACCAGCACATGTCCGTATATTTTTCCCAAATTTTCCATTATACTGATAGTCTTTCTCTGTAGTGACACTAGTCTGACTGACCCTTGGTCACGCATGATTTCTTACCATTTCCTGAACCAGACGAATCGTGCCAACTTTTTCACCAACGACACAGCTCATGGCGCTGGTCAGCTGTGGTCTAAGATCCCTAACATTCCATCTTATCAGCGATATGAAACCCCCTTCCCAATTGCTCTCGCTAATTCCCGCCCAGTTGGCTCGAATCTGACTACCACCCTTTCTCCAGATGCCGTTGTTTATGAGGTATTGTAACCGAATCAGCGATCCATTCACAAGGCAATAATTTGTTCTGCTCAGATTACTCCCTTGGAGTTTGCATCTTACGATCCGAACTTGTCTGCCGGTATGAACCTTACATACGCCGGCACGCATCTGTCCAACGGGAAGGCAGAGAATGTTTCTGCCTGCGTTACTGGATTCGATCAAGCGGGTTTCATCATGGGGACTAGTGCTAGTTTATTCAATGTGAGTACAAGAAACTTGTATATCTCCGTTTTCAAGTCTTTGACGCCCTCTGACCCAGCAAATATTGGACTTTGCCCGAAACAAAATATCCGACTTTTCCGATAAGGATGGCGCCGGTTTGCTATATGTTCTTAATCGTCAGCTACGGGAAGTGCGCACGCGTGCCGATGATGTAGCAAACTGGCCTAATCCTTTCAATGGGCTGAAGAATGGAACCTTTGAGGACTCTGACAAGACCTGGTTAGAGCTGATTGATGGTTCGTCAAATAACGAGAATATCCCTTACGGCCCGTTGTTTGTTAGAGCGAGACAGTTGGATGTCATCGTTACCATCGAGGGTAGTTCAGATCAGAATAATTTCCCAAAGTGAGCAGTGACCTCCTGATCGGGAAGTCAGGTATCTGACTCTTCAACAGTGGAACTGGCGTGATTGCTACTGCGGCACGACACTCCACCCTCTTACGTCCCTCTCACCAGCAATTTCCGCCATTCCCTCCAACACCGGAAGCTTTTGTCGAAACAGGAGTTAATGCTCGACCTACTTTTTTTGGCTGTGACCCAAGACAAAACCCACCTGAGTTTCCTCTCGTCATATATCTTCCCAATGCACCCCCTTTTAACGGAGACGATCCAGTTACCAAGTATGTGGATCCCCAACAGCTATCACAATAGAAATACCGTGAGCTAACCGTTAAAGTAGCACGGCAACTTTTCGTTTAAGCTACACTCGCATCCATCAGGAGCTCTTCCTTACACAAGTGTTCAACAATACCATTGCGGGTTTTACGCCAAACTCCAACAGTGCTGACCCAAATTTCGGCACCTGTCTCCAATGTGCTGCTATTGACAGGGCTAGACTCAAGCTCTCATCACCGATTCCTCGCTCGACGATATGTGATCAGTGTTTCAAGCAGTACTGCTTTGACCCCACAAATCCCCCATCCAAGTCGGCGCTAACAGGCCGCAAGCAGAATTTTGTCGATCCTGATCCTCAGGGCTTCGACAAGCTGGGCAACTTTTTCAGTAGGAACAAATTTGCATTAATTGGTGGCTTGGTTGGCCTAGTCGTAGTTCTTGGAGCTATGATTGGTGGATTGTCAGTGATTTTACCGTTGTTTAACTGCAATAATTGACGATTTTTGACCAGGCTTTGGTGGAAGAAACATAAAGCTAATCAGCAGCAAGCGTATAAACGGGTTAGCGATTTCCATGTTGACGATGCGCCATGGCAGAGATATAGCGATCACCCTCGAGGCGAAGTGTATGAGCTACCTAATCATCGAGGTTCACTCCAGTGATATTGGTGGTAGTTACCGGTAAAGGTCGGGTTTATTTATGTATGTACAGCGTTCTACATGGACTTATAAGGACCCTTGCATTTTTGTAATCTATACTCACAAGTGATTATGTAATGGAAATCCCCAAGAAGAGTTACATGTGACATATCGTGACCAGCTGTTTCTTTTGACTTTCACTTGCGAAAGTCCTGACTTTGATTATTTCTCAAAACTTACACGCTCTTTGCAACGCTATTCCTCCATAAAAGTCGCTCTTTACCCTACAAACGTCACATATATAAATCATAATGGGAGCCAATCTTTCGAAAGCGTTCGGTACGTTGTTCTTGACTTGAGTTGAACTGAATAAATAACGTCGGTATCCCCCCTGCTTCAAGGCAAGCTGTTTGGGAACAAGGAAATGAGGTTGCTGATGTTAGGTCTTGACGCGGCTGGAAAAACTAGTATGTTGCCCCATGTATTATCGCCAGGAATTGGTTTAATATTATATGAAAGCAATCCTTTACAAGCTGAAGCTGAACCAATCTGTCACAACCATTCCAACTGGTTTGTGCTTTATTTTGATATCATGTGCAGCTCGTCTTCAACTCTCAACTTCACAGTTGGCTTCAACGTTGAAACTGTGACGTATAAGAACGTAAAATTCAACGTATGGGATGTGGGAGGACAAGACAAGATTCGACCGCTCTGGAGGCATTACTATACTGGTACTCAAGGTCTCGTTTTCGTGGTCGATAGCCAGGATCGGGAACGAATTGACGAGGCAAAGCAAGAACTACATAGAATATTGAGCGATAGGGAGATGAAGGAGTGCTTGTTACTCGTGTTCGCTAATAAGCAGGATCTCCCAGGAGGTGTGTCAAATCACCCGATTTTTGGTTGAATAATAACAACGTTTTTCGTTTAGCCATGTCACCTGCAGAGGTAACCGAAAAGCTCGGACTTCATAGAATGCGGGACCGATCGTGGTACGTTCACCCTAGGTCTGTTCTTTCCATTCCTTTCTTCGTTGCGGTGATATTGAGCATTTGTTTACCCTTTCAGTTGTGCTACGACAGGGGAAGGCCTGTTCGAAGGTCTACAGTGGCTGTCACAAAACGTCAAGAAGCGTCAACAGTAATCAGTGTGATGCTTCTCATTTTATCACTTGACGACGGTTATTCTCGTCTGGCCAACTTACACGGCCAACTTACTTGTACATCTGGACATTCTCCTCCTTTTTCATACCCCTATGCTCTCCCTGTTCTTCGTATCCTAATGGCTCTGCACGAATTCTGCAACGTATGAACGGACATTCATTGCATGTGTCCACACGTCTGTCCCCACTTATGATTTCTACCTTGTTCCCCATACCTACATCCCAATACCAGTCCTCCATTTCTTTTTATTGTGGGCGATCATCATGATCGTAATTTGTATGCTAGACACTAGGATTATATAAGTGGATGTCGTGCTCGTATGCTCACCATCCACCATAAGTGTCAAGCAAATATGGGCTTATTATTAATAATCCCACCCGCTCTTCTCTCATGTATTGGCCACTGCGCGCAGCAGGGATCAGAAAGTACTTTTCTATTGGGACTACTGTCAACGGATTCGTTGGAGCGGTAGGAAATACTCCCTTGGTGAGTTGTCTACGCTGGAATTATTTACGTTGAACGTCATGGTTCTGTTGCCTAGATTTACCTGAAAGGACTATCAGAAAATACGGGCGCAAAGATCTTTGGCAAGGCCGAATTTCAAAACCCGGGTGGAAGCGTGAAGGATCGTGCTGCCTTGGGTATCGTCCGTGACGCGGAGGAGAAAGGCTTGTAGGTTTTATTTATTGCTAGTTAGTGACATTTTTAAAATCACTTTGTTAGGATTAAACCTGGCGGGACGATTGTCGAAGGGACCGCTGGTAACACAGGCATTGGACTCGCTCATGTATGCCGTTCCAAAGGTTACAAATGTGTGATCTACATGCCGGACACCCAGGTCAGCTATTTCCTACCTTTTAATGGCATCAATCGTTCATTCAAGCATCCTACAACTCACTTAGAGCCAGGAGAAGATAGACCTTCTTCGTATGCTCGGGGCTGATGTCCGCCCAGTCCCCGCTGTAGCGTATGATAATCCCAAGAACTACAATCACCAAGCACGAGACTACGCGGCAACGCTCGAGAATGCCGTTTGGACGGACCAATTTGACAACACTGCCAACGCGCATGCGCATTATCTTTCTACAGGTCCCGAAATATGGGAGCAAACCCAAGGTGATCTTGACGCCTTCATCTGCTCCACAGGTACCGGTGGCACCCTTGCAGGAGTGGGGAAATATCTTAAAGAGAAGAGCAATGGAAAGACACAAATTTGGCTCGCAGATCCCCCGGGTAGTGTATTGACGAGCTATATTGGCAGCGGAGGAAAGCTTATTGAACGGACCGGGAGCTCCATTACTGAAGGTAGCTGTCCAACCACTTTTACCATCGAGGTCGTTACGCTGACTGCATGTTTTCTAGGCATCGGTCAAGGCCGAATAACAAATAATTTGGGGACGTTCGTCGATAACCTTGACGGTGCTTTCACTGTCCCCGATGCCAAGTCAATCGCAATGGTATACGAGCTATTAGATACAGAGGGTTTGTACATGGGCGCCAGCTCGGCCTTAAACGTGGTTGCAGCTGTTGAACTTGCGGAGAAACTGGGCAAAGGTGCCTCCAAACTATCGTCTCACCTCCGTAACATAACCTTACACCTGGATCCCGGCACATTTAGGTTCCAAAGTTGCAACTGTACTCTGTGATGGAGCGTATCGTTATCAAAGCCGCCTGTTCTCAAAGGCATGGCTCAAAGGAAAGGGCTTGGAAGACGCCATTCCTGCACATCTGAAAAAATATGCTGTGCTTGACTAGACTAGCATCCTAGTTACTTGTGATAAAGTTTCTGATCATATTATGCTCGTTAGCATTCAAAGAATCGTTGCAGATGGGGTAGGTGTATATTAGATCATGTAGGGTAAATAATGTACGTGCGTCTATACCAAGCTAAAATAACCGCTATGATTTGCCGCCATCTCTAGG
>CEMU01568341.1:47281-60965 GCA_900068965.1 Calocybe gambosa
GGTGGTGATGATGTCTGTTGCGCACCTGGTGCCGTGGGGGCTTCGGCAACTGGTGCAGTCTCTGGATTTTTCAGTTTAAGCTCTGCCTCTATTCGCTCTCGTGCACGGAATACTTTTGATTGAAGATAATGCGAGTGTGACGGCAAGTTCGGTTTCCCTTTGACAGGTTTTTCTGGTACAGGCATTGGAGAGTTGGCCTTGAACAAATGCTCGTAATTCTATGCAAAACATAACAGATTAGCATGCCACAATAATGGAATACCTTTTACGTACTTGGAGGACTTGTTCTAGCGAGTCTTCACGTTTCACATTGAGAATAAGATTGGCTTCATCTAGTGTCATCCGTTGTAACCGTGTAATTTGGTCCGTAGCAGAGCCTGAAGTCGCGTTTCCTACCCCAGCTACATCATTGCCTAGTGCATTTTGAGGAGCTGATTTTGCATCTATTCCGATTTTTATTGGATTTAACAAAAAGAACATCAAACAAAAAATGTGGACGCACTTTTGACTGCTTGTTTGCTAGCTTCTAGGAATGCTTTGCCCAAGATTCTGCTTCCAGTGATGACAATCTGGACAAGAACTCTCGGTGAAGACTGTTTGCACACACGTTAAAACTTAGAGTACATACAAAATATTTATCTCACGTACCATGTACAGAAACCGCCAGACGACAGAAGGGCAAGGAGTATCGGTCACGTGGAATTACACCCAAACAATCTGTTCTCAAACTTGAAAGCCAGTATGCCCGAACTTCCAAGCAAAAAACGGAAAAGAACAAAATCTGTAGTCAATATACCAACGAAGAAGCAAAAAATCAAGGATTCTGACGACAAGAGCAAGGAGCATGGCAGGGAGTTTAACATGGTTAAAAGTTCGCTCGTGGTGTCAATCGCACCAGTGTTTGCAGTAAATCCCAGAGCAGCTGTTGAGGAGATGTTGGATTCAATGGTTATGAGGTAAGTGAGCAATGCATAAGCTACACGCGTTTACTTCTTGACCTACTTAGGTACATGCCAGCTCTTCGAGGCGTGGTGCTATCACACTCAAATCTACGCTTTTTATCGGATACAGCTACAATACAGGCTGATTGTCCGTATCTAGTGTGCAAGATTGGTTTCGACGCTAGTCTATGGAGTCCTCATGTGGGCATGAAATTGGGTAGGTTATCTGTAGGTATCTAGTGCCACAACTTTTTTTAGAGAGACCTCTTTATAGTTGGGAAGGTAAACCTGTGTTCGCCGGATCACGTATCATTGCTTCTCCATCGTACATTCAATGTATCGATACCGCGACATCACATACCCAGAGACCAGTGGGTGTTTGAATATGGGCCTGCAGAAAACGATCCAGAGTTTGGGCCAGACGCGAATATCGATGTGGTCAATGAGGAGGGCTCCGACGGGAATACCGACGGTGATGCAGGGGGCAAATGGGTGCACCACCTAACGGGCGATAAACTTGGAGGTGCCAATGGAATTCTGGAGTTCACGGTCATCGGGTATGAAGGCTACAGTCAATCCTGTATAAATGCTTATGCTCTCTAAATAGGCTAAGGGTTGCAAACGAAATGCTATCATTACTCGGGTCGATACAACCGGACCCTTTTTCACCAGAGCATAAACCAGATGGTGGAGCAAAACCGAAATTAACTGAGTCTGAGTTGGAAGATGTTGAAGTGGAACATGAGATTGAACCGCGAGAAGAGGGGAGCGATGAGGATGTGTTTGAACCACTTGGGCGACTGACAGCTGTTGAGGCTAGCAAAGAGGTAGCTGGAGAACCTGCGCAGACTGTCAAGGGCAAGAAACGAAAGAAAGAGGAGAGGGCGGATGGCAAGCAGCGGAAGCAGAAAAAAAACAAGTAATAAAGCCTAATCTATTGCATTACCTAATTGGGCATTGGTGTAACCTGTAATGACTACCAACCCCTCTCACATCCTCATCGCCCGCAATTCCAGAGGTCCAAATAACCCCTCAGCCGCCCTCAGCTCTCCAACCGAAACTCATGCAGCCGCAGCTGGCATATTTCGTTCATCTGGCTCACCTCCTTGGCTGTTACAAGAGTGTGGAACAGACGATATCGCCTCCGAACTCAGCGTAGGCGACGACGGCGACAAAGCCATCGAAATTGACGAGACATTCACAAAGCAAAGCAGGTTTCCAGGAACTGTGAAAATAGTTGTAGAGAGTACAACATTTTGGTCAGCATCATTCCCTCTTTACACATCACAATGAACGCTTTGTACATCACAGGGTTCACAAAGAAGTCCTTTTTTTTGCTTCTCCATTCTTTGAAGCCGCTCTCAGTGGACACTGGTCAGAGACCGGTCGTCCTCCTTCAATGTCAAGCATCATCACTATTTCACAGCCCCCTTCTATACCAGGAGACAAAACTAAAACTGAAGCACCGACTGAGATGACCTTTGCACCTATGGACCCTGACACCGACCATGGAGAACTAGACATGATTACGGAGCATGATACAGTCAGAGTTGACCAAACCTCCGACAGCCAGGACCACGATCCACAGTCTCACTCAGAAACCCAATCAGATCCGGATACCCCTCTGCCCGACGATGTCGCTCGTGCTCGTGATTATAGTCTCGCTAAGCTACAGGGTTCCGATGACAAAGGTGAAGGGAGCAGTAAGCAAGTTTCTGCCGACAGACGTCATGAGCGTAGAACAGTTAGAAAGGTAGGAACGGGTCCTGATGCAGTCATAATTCTGAAAGAAGAGCGCGTATGGCCGATTGCTCGACTGAAACTTTTGCATTCTCTCATCAACTCCTCTAGGCCAGCACGTTTCACGATTTTCTCAAATATGTTTATCCTCAGTATGCCCTTTGATTGTTTGTAAGCTCATCCTCCCAATTGAAATCGACAGTCTCGAGTGTACAATCACCTGGAATAATGTCGAGAGCCTTATGAATATCTCTCATAAGCTTTGTGTATCTCCGCTCCAGCGCGAGTGCCTCACATTCCTACTTACACACGCTGCTGGAAAGCCTATTAAAGCCATGCGTATTGCAGAACTGTTTGAGGAAGAGGAATTATACCGCGAGGCGAGCAGATTCGTACTTGACAATCCAGGCGGATGGCCAGACCAAGAGCTTGCAACTTTATCGCAGGAGACACTACTAAAACTAGAGAAGCGGTACGAAATATTTTCATACAACAAAGTCTAACATAATAATCTGCCTTTTCGTTGCAGTCGTACCTGGTTCCTTGAACGGGTTCTGAAACTTGGCTTGACCCAGATCTCGAAAGAGTATCAATGCGTGGGTGATTTTACATGATCATCTCTCCACAAATGATTCCCTCCCCTCAGTGTCCTACTTGCCCGGATTCGCCGGCGTGTGCACGGCTGCTTGATGAGAAATGGAAACAAGCATACGTTGCGGTATTTCGCTTTGGTAAGCAAAGGATCGCAATTGTACTCCGTCGTATTCAATGCAACGCAGGCCCCCCTCAACCGTCCATGGTCTTTCGGTACCTTCGCATGCTGGAAGGTGTTAGCCCTCCCCTGTCTCTGACTCAAACTGCCTGCCAGGCCAGCGCAAAGGCATTCACGGCTACTTGTGCGTCCTGTGCTTTAGCGGCTCATTACCTAAATAAGTGTCACCTGCAGTGTTTGATCGGATGTTCTCGCTGGGTGTTCGTGGCAGTGGTGCGGACGCCGCCCCTCTTGGGGGTCGGGTCACTGCTGCCGCGGTAGCTGGGGCAGCAACTGGTTCCAGACGGCATTTTCTCTATTGTACACTAAAACCAGACCTGGCACCTAAATCACGCCGCTCGCGTGAGCTTTTATAATCAATGGTACTCAAATATAATCCATTTGTTATCAAGTATTCTTGATCAATGTCATTTTGGATTCATGCTTATGTAGAAAAAAATCCAATCCGGGAGTACGGAGGGTGAGGTACGGTATAAAGGAACGAAGCAGTGCAGAAAAGAGTGGAAAGCGTAGTCGAACTCCGAAAAATTCCAAAAGGAAAATATGGTTATGTCCTACATGTATATACACGAGCCTGCTGTACGATCCTGGCGTGTAGAGGGAAGTAATCAAATAAGATAGTGATAATCATGTATATGTCCTCAGTTATTGAATATTGAGGGAGCGTTTTCAATAAACCATTCCACGGAGAGCGCTTTTCCGGCCATGTCAGAAAACTCGAAGCTTGGGTCTCGAGACCGCATTAGAGTGGCTAGAAGAAACAGTCAACAATATCAAGAAAACGCGAACGAGTTCACTCACGACCAAACACGACACCTAGGTTTCGCGCGTTCATTTTATTCATCTCAGATCGCTCCTGAACACTTCACAGGAAGTGAGCAGGGGCATGTTGTAGCACAAAAAAAACTAACCGATGAAGGTGTAGCATTAATAGCCCCAGGGTGTAATAATGCTCGTCTGGAAGCTTGCCTACTAGATCCAACATGGTGGCATAGCGTGTCGTCAGATCCTTTGTGTGTATTGCCGCCATGAATTCGTCATGCAGGTCATAAGTCAGTAGCGGCACTGGCAAAGCACGGAAGTAATTTTTCAACACGGATGTCACACTACAGATGTCGTTGAAACGATCCGAATCCCGGAGATCGAACGATGTATAGTCTCCTCGCTCAAAGAGTTGTGTAATAGCTTTAGATTGCCCTGCTCCACCTGTTTTGCGATAGATTCCTTCGTAATCAAGGGCTAAAATGGAACCGTTAAAAAAGTGTTGTTAGTCAACAGACACGAACGAATATTATACCTGTACTTTCAACGGCTTGTATGCATTTTTCGACGATGACGGGGACGTGACGATCCTTGCCTTTAGCGTCCGCTTGTACTTGTTCAACAAGATCGCGGCCAAACATAGAGGGCGCTGGCAAGAATCCTTGTGAATGAAAAGAATTTCGGCATATCTTACAGATCTATACATACGGAGCGGGGTTGGTGGGAGTTCGGCATTCAAATTCGCATATTGCTGCTGCTGCACGCACGGTATGTGTACATGAGTGACACAACGAACATGGATGGAAACAGGACAGGCTGAGGAAAGAACCCTCAGTAAGTTACCAGTGTAAAGTATGACAATATCACGCACTGGTGCAGCGCAGCTGAGATCCCCACATCTTATCTCCACAATGATCGCACCGCGTGAAGCGTAGGATGCTAAGCTGTTGGAAGTTGTGATCCGATAGAGCCTTCCTCTCTATCACAGCCTGCGAAAGAATGGCTTCTTTTGCCTTGGATCCCCACTTCATAAACTTTGTCTTGGACGGTGTATGCTGCTCTTGCTCCGGTTTTTGAACCTTGAGATAACGGGGGTCCACCGTCGTGTCGTCATGCAGAGTGGAGGATGTACTGGTCGAAGAGCTCAGTGAGGGAGGAATAGGGCCCGATTGTTGTTGCTGTTGCTGGAAAGATTGCGTTCGATGATGGTCCAAGGAAGGCTTGTGAGAATCATGATAACCGCTTGTGGACCCCTCATGGACAGTTTCTATACGGCGAGAATAGGCAGCGCTTAGTTGCGCTAGTTCCTCGTTGCGAGCATTGAGAACGGTGGTTTCCTCGAGAAAAACGTCCCGTACAGCTTTGAGCTCCGCAATTTCTCTATGCAAGCCCTCTCGCTCTTTCTGGAGAGGGACAAGCTCACGTTTGTACTGACTCTTGAGGCCCTCTAAGCGTTTTGTGAAAGAACGTCCGAGATTGGATGGAGGTAGGTCGGGCGGTCCGCTAGGAATATCAAAATCATGTTGAGTGCATTAATCAACCGCGAGGTATGATAACAATCACCTCCTTGTCGCCTCTAGCTCTTCAACCTCAGCTAAAGTCATGTCACGTTCCACTCTAAGTTTTGAAAGATCTTGTTCCAGGCCCGAAAGATTATCATGAAGCTCTTTAGATTGCTGCTGCCGTAACTGATCCCTACGATTCTCCCCAGACAATGCCGTAAGCTTTGCTACTTGACCGGACAACAAAACTCTCAAGCGCGTGACCTCTGCCTCAGCGTCTCGACGAGCCTTCAACTCTCGATCGTATTCGGTTTGTGCAACTGTGAGGCCCTCAATATAGTGCCTGCTGGTCCTCTGATGTATCAGGATCAAGTTAGCTGAGATACGTGATTGACACTATATTGATGCTTGATAACCAACCTTCATGCCGTCAAACTTGCTTTTCAGTTCCTTATAATCTGACTTCTGTGCCTCGACTGTAGTAAGTATTGCTTCAACAAATGCACGATCCATTTTCAACTGCTGAGCTCCTCGCTCACGCGCATCGGCGAGAGCCTCCTGGAGACGGATAGCGACGAGCTCTGGCGTGTTCCGGCGTAGCGTTGTCGCTACCCTGGACTCAGGTTCTGTGATCGTGATATGGGTGGAGCCCGAAGGAACACGACGAGAAGCAGGAGCTTCATCTCGCTCCATTATTGTTTCTGCCCCTGTCTTGACTGACGAGCTTGGCGGATGCAAAGCACGGGAAGAATCTGAAGCGCTGGATGCGCTGGGACGCCGAAATACACCATTGACTTTTGGGCTTTTGGGGGTAGGTGAAGAATGGTCTGCTGACTGACTAGACTCATCGACCTCTGATGGTCTAATGGTGATGTCTTCGTTTTCGCTATCTTGCAGGTGTAAGAATGTATCTCGATATGTTGGAGTGACACTTTCATCGGTAAACACGGTGGCAGCAGTGGGCGGTGGAGTTAGCGCGTCCGTTGGCCTATCCTCCGAAATCATCGCCAGCCGGTCGAAGGATTTGCGAGAGGGGAACCCTCCCACAGTATCAAATAACTCTGAGAAATCGGCAGAAGTCATCGAAAGGCGAATCGGTGGAAGAGCAGGAGCGATAAAGGTAGAATGTGGCGTACGCTCTACTAACGACGTGTCTGAGAAATCCTCTGAAGTACCGTCCAGCGAGAGCTCGGATGAAGCCATATCAGAATTTCCAAGCATCTCTTTGACCCGTTCGAGATCCTTTTCCTCCTTCGGCGGAGGCGGTGGGGGTAACGAATCCCGGGATTGTGGTTGTTGACCTGAGCTTTCACCCTCTGGATCGGTATCATCAGTTTCGCTCTCGATGCTATGTGGGACATCGGCACGGTGTGCAGGTGATATAGAACGAGAACGATGTTGAGACTTGTAGCTAGTACCTGAGGAAGGTCGTGACCCAGTTCTTCTGTCGTCAAACGAACGTATAGAGCGGAGTGCTTCGAGCTCCTTAGTTCCGACGGACAAACGTGCATCACCCCCCTGCGGCCCACCCGCATTAGGGTTGAGAATTGGCTTGCTCCGCCCTTTTGAAGAAGGAACAGAACCGACAGTCACCGTTGATGTAGGTGGCTGTATAACTAATGTCTGATCTTGGGAATCATCCAACGAATGTGAGGGCGAAGAGAGGTTGGTATCATCCTCGGTGGAGTAGGGAAGACTAGAAACGGAATGCTGGCTGGTGTAGCTCAGACGAGAGCTACTATGAGAAGTAGGACGAGAAGAGGGAGACTGAGGAAGTGGTGATCGTACGGCAACGGGGGAATCCCGCCTGGCGGATGTAGGCGGCGTCAAAGTCTGATCAGCAGAAGCAAGAGTAGGGGAAGCGGCTGGTTGAGGCGTTGCAGCAGATTGTAACGCCTGTGACACAGATAATGGATTAAAGTCCGACAAAGATGAGGGGTTGATAGAACGTCTTTTATCGCGTCGAGATGTAGGCACTGCCAGAGCATCCGGAGCGGCTGGTGCTGTCATGGGGGTATCTACTGGCTGTTGGCTAGGGCCAGGTTTCTGTCCAAACAGTACATTCAGGGGACGGACGCCATCATCATAACTTCGCCGTCGCTCTTCACGCTTAGTTTCCGGGTGGGCTAGTATCGGCAAAGTGTTTTGCTTTGCCGGGTTTAGCTGATCTGATTCTGATCTCGTAAGGTGTGAAGGGCGTTTTGGCTGGTCTGAGGATGCAATGGTCAATGACTGTGAAGAGGAATATGTGGTAAGCGAAGGCCCGGAGGGAGCAGAATTCGAGCTTTGAGGGTCAGATGCAAATGCATCGCTAACGTATGGACCGGTGTGCTTAGTAGGCGACCTTGCTGACATCAATGCATCAGGACTACGAGAAGTCGACGGTTGGGGGTATGTATCGCCCGATGCAGGGTATGTCTGTATGAAGTGGCTAAGATGGTGTATACTCTAAAAATGGCAAGCAATAACTTACGCCGTTATTCTCTGCGTGGAATTTTCTAGCCTCGTGTTCGCGAGATTTGGTAGATGAGCTACTTCCAGCCCCTTTATCTTTTCCTCTCTCCGCCTTTTTCTGCACGTAACTTCTGATCCTAGCCATCCTCTCGTTGTGACATTGCATGCAGTATATCCCCTGACTTGTCTTGGCGAAGACAAGGTCGTCAATGCGACTCTTACAGACTTTGCATTTAAAACAGTGGGCGTGATATGAATCATCACCGGTCATGATGGCTTCATCGAGTATAGGTTGTTGGCAAACGTTGCAGCTATACGTGCAATTGGTGCATATTGGAGAACCATCGGAGAGAAGTAGAAGGCTGGTATCTGCTGTAACTTGGTCTCCACACTTGGCGCATTTGAAACAATCGACGTGGAAGAATGATTGGCTAAAAAAAAACAGATGATGTTATTATGCGAGGCGATGCCAGACAACAGTTAGCAGAGCGAAAAGCAAGCGACGCACCCGAAAGCGACCACTAGACCGCCTTGTTCGCTCACAGCTGGCTTCTTACAGCCTGGGCACATGCGATCATCCACATAAGCGCTCTCGGCTGGGACTGTATCGCGATTTGCTTGGTGGAGGTCAGAGTGGGAACTGTCGCGCTGAGTAAGATCGCGTTGTGAGGGATTTATAGTGGCCAACATGGGTGCGCGAAGTTGAGAGAAGTGGGGAGGGCCCGCCTATTGTGAATAACGATAGTATGGCGACGTTTTTAAGCGCCTGCGATAATGAAAACGAGAAAGCCAAATGAGAGAAGAAGGATTAAAGTCAAGAAGCGACAACGTGTCGGCAAACCTACGTTTACAGCGCCCGCTAAAGAAATTGCAGTTAATAGTCACACTGCGTCACACGATCCCTGGTGGCGGTGTCGACGCTCGCGTTCTCTTGAGGGGGGTTCGATGGAGATGCTGACTGCTATAGTATCAGCTCCTGGGGCCAAACTACCGTTAAAAACACCTCGTTGAACCCTCCGGCCTAGCAACGGTGAAGACGATCACAGATTCAGCGTTTCTATGCGCCGAGCAGATTGTGCTGTGATGATACGTTGCCTTACACATGGTGCCTGCTCACGGGACCACACCTGGTCCGTGCGCCTCACACGAGTATATAAACACTCACTCCCCCCATCTTTTGTTCTTCATCTCTTGTGCTCGGGCATGTACTGTCGTCAGTGAGGTTTTTACCGAGACACAGTTTTTTGCTGATTGCAAATTATACATCCGAACCCATCTGTTAGCTTCGGCTTTCAGTAATTTTTGGAAAAATCCCTTCAGTGCTTTGCACTGTTAGTTATCATTGATGTATATTATATGTTTGTCACGTCAATACATCATAGTTGTCAACTCCATTATCCATGGCGTTAGTCACAATCTCAGGCTATCCGTGCTCTGGCAAGACCCGACGAGCTAAACAAATTGCTGATGCCTTTCAACATTATCTTCAGGATGATTCACACCATGGTTTTATTGTAAAGGTCATTGTCATCTCAGATGATGGCCTCCGTATCAGGCGATGTTCTTATGATGGTTGTCAGCATAATCTGGATTTGTTACATCTTGTGCTAACCAATGTGCAGAAAGCCGGTCTGAAAAACCAGCTCGTGCAGCACTGTTCACGACAATGCAACGACAAATGGCCCGTGATACTATACTGATTGTCGATGCGCCCAACTATATCAAAGGGTTTCGCTACCAAATGTATTGCGCGGCACGGGAGATGAAGCTGCGCGTGTGTACCGTCCGTTCAGTTGCTCCTCTCTCAAAAAGATATGTGAAACAACCTTCGACACGTAGATTCACGTCGTAGCGACAAAGGATCAGTGCCGACAGTGGAATGCTGAGCGCCGGGACGAAGATACCTACTCGCCAGCAACGTCCGTTTATCGTCTTTTTTTTTTTTACAAACATGCAAATGATCACACCTATAGGCTAGAGAATCTTCTGTTCCGATATGAAGAGCCATCCTCCATGGTCCGATGGGACTCACCATTGTTTACTGTCACCTGGGAGGAGGAGACTCCGCCCATCTCGCAGATTTGGGAAGCAGTAACTAAAGGCGACATCAAACCACCAACATCAGCACCTCTCGCGGTATTGTTTTTCTATCACACGATTCTTTATGGCTTAATTTTTGATTGGGTCAGGTGGCGAAAGCGCCCATTGACGCTCTACAAGCACTCGAGCAAGTTACCGCCGCCATGGTCTCCGCTATCATCTCTGACCAAACGGGGCTCGGAGGGCAACTGAATATATCGACAACTGGCCTTTCGTCAACATTCAAGTCGCCAGTCACCCTGCCCCCACGTCATGCTACATTGTCCGAGTTGCAGAGACTGAAGCGACAGTTTGTTACAATACACAAGAAGGCGATTACACTTGGGACGACGGAGAAAGGCAGTGTGGACTGGGAAGAAGAGAGTATTGCAAGGAAATTTGGTATATATTTAGAGGAGCATTTACAGTAATGTTTAATATATATATTGTAAAGGCATGCAGATTTCTCTTTTGATATCAACCTTACAAAGATCAGGGTACAATACGGAGGAGAACAATAGGCGCAAACAAAACAAGCAAGTCGGATGTGACCTGCCAGTGACTTCCAACAAGGCCAGAGCTCGCTAGGGCCGACAAAGAGATCGTAAAAACAATACACGTTCAGGACTGCCCCTCCTCATTCCCCACGTAATCATCGTTTCATTCACTGTCAAAGCAGAGCGGCTCTGCAAACAGCTCTTCGCACTCTACAGGTATCATGCCCCTGCCCCAAACGACCCTATCACTTGGGCCCCACACCCATCCAGGCGAGTCAGAGCACTCAAAGCCCAAAGTAGCTATGCTTGTCCGCCTGTCAACAGAAACACTAGACGCGCTCCAAGCCCTTGGTGAAAAACCTCCGATGGAATTTGAATTCGGAGATGCTCCAGTAAGTCCATATCCGTTACCATACATTTCACTCATATCCATCAACCCAGGGGATACATATCGGAAATACATTCTTCCCAATGCGCCCCTTGAAGGAGGAAACAGCTCACGAACTATACCTTCGTACCCATTCAGCTTCAAAGTCGAACTCGTCCCTCAAACTGTACGCTAATGTTACCGGCAAGTTTACCATCGAGCATGACAAGATTGGTGATAATTTGAAAGACAAAATCCGCGAGATAACCATAGACGCTGCTAAGCAGCGAGATGGTCGTAGAACACAACTTATCGACGCTCCTCTCAGCATTCCAGCCAAAGGAACGAAGAGACGGAAAGAACATCACACCTCTACCATGTTTCGCAATGCCATCCGCCCCTCTGACCATGCGAAGCTTAACGTTCCTTCCCAGTCATCCGTAACTCCTGCTCGCATCGCATCCCCCGCACCTCCACCCCAAAAGAAAAAGCCGACAGATCCAACTCTGCGTAAGCGATTGATTCACTGCATTGCAATGCAGGAGAGATCTCGCGATCAGATCGTGAGATTGGTGGCAGGCGCTGACTGTGATGCGTCTACAAGAGTTGAGGTCCTTAATCTACTGGAGGACGTAAGTGTTTTCTTTTCAACTTCACAAGGTTCACCTCCACCTACTGCGAAAATTCTAGATTGGAGAGCAGACTTCTATTACCAAGAAAGGAGAAGATGCTGGATTAAAAACATGGCGTCTCAAGACAGAATCCTGGTCAGAGGTCAGGCCTTTCGAATGGCCCAAGTTAACGGAGCAGGAGCGTGTCAACCTAGCCAGGACAGGGCGGCAAAAGCTAAGTAGCTTGGGGGTAACGTCGTCAGATTCCATGTGGGAACACTTCACTTATCGAGCGCCCACATCGAGTAATGGGTCCGCAGCCTCATCCGTCATTCCAAACAAGGCCAACGTGACTACCTCTGGTAGTGAAACCAAACAGGCAGCAAAACCGGAGCCCAAACGTGGCGTGTCATCGAAAGAGGTCAAGGAGAAAAAGGTTCGACCCAAGCCCGGCCAAAATGCAGGGATTCAAATGAAAGACGAGGGCGCAAGAGCCGTATCACAAGCCAGTGGCTCAGGCGAGAGAGTCAAGGAGGCCAAAGGTGCGCCCCGCAAGGTTCCTGTTACTGGCGCAGCAAGAAAGCTACCTGGATCTGGCTTCAAAATGAATAAATCCTCCAAGCTCGAAACACCCGATGCGCTCGAGGATTCCAATTGGTCCACAACCAAAGCAGCCGATCAGGACACCTACCCCTCTCGCACTTCACTGCACGCCAAACCAGCGCCTCCAACGCCTGAACCGACGAACAAAGGCAAAGTATACGGTAGCACCATGCCAACTCAGCGAATACGCAAGCTCAGAGAATCCGATGTTGGTTTTGGTTCCGACTCTGATCGGGAGAAGGGACCTGATCGGACTAAGGAAAATGCTCGATCAAAAGTCCCAATTAGGCCAGATGAGGAGAGACGCATTTCAGATACATCTACACTAAAACGTAGACTACCGGACCCCGTCGGGGACGACTTGGAAGCGCCTATGCTTGCACCTGCCCAGAATAAGAAACGGAAACTAGACAGTGGCACAGCTATCACCTCGTCTACAAAGGATGCCATGGCCAGGGAATCAGCATTGCCCAAAAAGCCAGAAGCTTCGGGTGCGCCAATGCGTCAGAAATCGCGGAAGGAGGCGTCCCGGCAGATGCCGCCCCAGCCCACAGCGCCGAAGGCTAACAAGAAAGAATTTTCCTCTTCACGCCCTTCTGGTCGAGAAGGTAAAATAGCCTCGTATGAGAGTGCATCTTCCACACAGTCCCAGTCTCGTGAGGCAAAACGCATCTCTATGGAGGAAAAAAGACGCCGAGCGTCACACATTTACACGTCATCAGAGGATGAGGGTGAGGTGCGGAAACCAAGACGCGACGACCCGAGCGGGACCCTCCCCACGCCGCCAATGACGTTATTGAATGCTCAAACGAGCACTCAACACCCTGTCACACATGAACTAAAACCCTTACCCTCTGACCACGCAAGTTTGCGCGCTCGTTACAGTATAACGTACAACGAATACATGACAGTGTTCGTAAAAATGGTCAAACAGAAAACGAAGATTGATAGTCTGCTAAGCAGCGGAGACAGTGGGTCAACGACCGACTCTGAAGGGGATGCAGAACTGTTAGATACAGAAGAATTGACGAAACTGAGCTTGGAACATAAAAGGTTGCATGAAGAATTGGCTATGATTCGGGGTATGTTTACTGAAACCCTTTAGATTCCGGTTACCCATTGGACATGTATCACTAATAACGATTGTATATTTATGATAGAGCACTCTCTCCCTTTCTACTCATACATAGACTTGTAATAATCAGTACAGCAAAAATCGGAGTTTTCGGATGAACATCGGAAAAACATCGGGCTATCATTACCAGATATCTATTGTTTCTCATGGGAGCGTGCAAATCAACTGTATTAATAGACAGGAAGAAAGTCGCTTAAAAGCCAGACTAATCCCAAGTCAGG